>JPYR01000244.1:84819-95251 GCA_000775305.1 Belgica antarctica
TGCAATGTAAACTTAATGAGATTTAAAGATAAACATTACTTCAAAGTCTTTGGACATTGAGCGGCAGCCTTATCTAATAATTTATTTGTTCCAGTCGGTTAACTGTTAAAATGTAAAGTTCAAGCGTGAGTTTTATTAGCAAACATTCGTCCCAGCATTCGTTGCGGCAATCATTGGTCACCCTCATAAGTCATAAATTTCTTTTGAAAAAATAACAGTCAGCCGATTAACTCCTGTCAAATATTGACCGTTCAGACGTGCTGACTTGTCCACAACATAATCAATTATGATTTCATCTTTTTCAGTTTTTGTCGACGCAATTCACACTGATGTCAATTTCATCGGCACGACAAATCGCGTTGGTCATGTTGACTTTTTTCCAAACAACGGGCAAGTGCAGCCAGGTTGTTCACCTTTTCGATTCTTCAGCTACATGGATATTGTAAACAGTGAGTGAACTTTTTATAGCCTCACGAATGGCGTTACACAATCTTGCATTTCAGGTTTTTGTTCTCATCAGCACGCGTAAGTTCAACGGTGCCCTTAGCTGTTCTGAAAGTTTGAACTTTATCCATTTCTGGTTATGATTCCATTTAATCCCAAGGTGGAGATATTGGTCGGAAACGGTGAAGCCACGTCAAGAGCGAGTTTTCCCCGCTTCATCATGTAGAAATTACAAAGATTTCAAAGATGGAAAATGCAATGAAAACCAAATTAACTTCATGGGTTATGGCGCAGAGAGGTAAGAAAATGTTCCATTTAAAAACGTAAACCAAAAAAGTTTTTTCATCTTTTTCTCTTTACCTTTGCGTTCGCTGTTCACACAAAAAGTAATCCCGGCGCTTACTACTTGGAGCTGCAGTCGAGTCGCAATTATACCGTTGGTGATAGTTACTTCGATTATCTCGCGACGTCGTTGAACTACCGAAGCGACCTGGTGCGAGTCGTCGCTAGGCTTCAGCAATTCTTCTCCACTTTGACGCAAAGACGAATCAGGTCATGATGAAGTAACACGAGGAGATTAACGAAGCTTAGGTTAAGACAAATTGAAATTAGGCTTAAGTAGCCGAAACGTTGAATTCAAAAAAAATTAAAGCGTACAAAACTAATAATTAATCTGATGTCATTAAAAAGATATTATTTATTGATCGATGTTTGATCTTCTTAATGAAAATACTTGTCGAAACGTGTTGTTGTTAATAAAAGCGACACATTTCAAATGTTTTTTTTTTCAAAACGCAGCATTTTGTATTACTCGAAAGCGTGACTGATGATAAGATTTCGACGCGTGGGTATTCTTTTTCAAGGTCTCAGACTGCGTACACTGCGTTGAAGCCGAAACTAATCGCAGGAATTAAAAACAAGTTGCAACAATTATGGTAGAAAAAAACTATTTCGACAAACGACTTTTAATAGCGAGTTTGACTTTTAAAACTTGATATCCATTAACTCAAATGTTGACGTCTCACGTTGGAATTGAATCATTAAGTCTGTATTTTTTGTGTTTACACAAACTAATTTAATAAGCAAACCAATAAAATTCAATGATCATGTTTGTTTGAACTTAGATCAATTACTGCTTCCGAGTTTTAAAGAACATTAGTTACAGTTCTTTCATGTAGTGTTGCTTTAATAACAATCACCTTGCACGTGAATTTGTTTACCAACATCAATTATTGACGAACATCAACGGCGCATTCAATGAAATGACTCATTCATCAACTTTGATTTATAGTTCGCTGAAGTTTTGTTAACTTTCGCTGTCGAGATGGGAAACTTTTCAACGGCGTCACAAATAGATTTTTTCCTCGTCCATCTTTTCAGTTGACTTTTGTTTCATTTGTAAAGTTACGATCATCAATCAATCAATCAATCAATCAAAGAAAACTTCAATTTTTACAGACTTACTCACGCTTGAGCCTCTGGGCTGGGTTTCCATGGGTAATCAGCGCACACCTCTGCTATCGGACAAATCGTCAAGTCTTTTGCGTTAGCTTGTTGTTCTTAACAAACAAAAGTACTGAGAAATCACCCTAGTAACATTGAAGTCAATTGTTGACGTGCAGGTCAACTTCATGGCAAAAAAATGGAACAAAACGGTAAAATTCATGAAGTTTATATGTTTTCCATAAATCAGCCACAAGTTGCAATGGTGTCTTCAAAATGGGGAAACATTGTCAATACTTTTTCAAGCCTTATGATGACTTTTCAAGTCTCGCAAATGGAACAAACATGTCAAAGCCACTCATGTTATCAGCAAAACTTTGTAAATAAAATTATTTCGACAATTCGAGCTCTAAAAAGGAAAGAATTTTTACAAGCCAAATGTCGGTCATATGTAAGCCGTGTTTTTCTAGGGACGTGTCAAATTACAAACTTCATAACGTTCTTCGGAATGGAAAGTATCTAGTTCAGCCAAGAAATGCATTGGAATTCAGACTTTTTTCATTAAGTCTTATCTCAATTGGAAGCTTGAGCTTCCAAATTAAAGATGAATTTTAAAATGTTTGCTTGAAAAAACAAATGAAATGAAACCGCTTCTTACAAAAAATGGAAAAAAAGAGTTTTAACAAAAAGAAAAACTTGTTTTATGAGAAGCCAATGATTTGCCATTCATGTTCCATCTTATAACAACCTGAAGGCTTTCCATCTTATAACAAAGTCGTGTCATAGCTGGCCAATTACAGGACATATGGCGAATAATTGTACTTACACAGTCAATAAATGGTTTGACATGGTTTTACTGTTTCTAGCCATTTTTCAACTAGGGCAGGCACGGCGCAAAACACAAAACATCTGAAGCTGGCCTCATTACGCATTTCCTGAAGACGTCTAAGCAAGATTTATATAAATTGAAAAGGCGAAAACCTGCAGGTTCATTTTGTTGTTTTCTTCTTATTTATGAAAATTTCATCCAATTAGAATCGCTTATTAAATAGCACCCTGGAGTGAATTGCATTTGCTCGACGGTGCTCGTCTTTTGTCACAGATTTCTTGCCTTAAATGATTTTCCTTTCTTAAGTGTGAGAGAAAAACTGATAGACGATGGCGAAGAAAAAAGATGCTGCGGATAGAAGTGAGAAAAAATAAAGGAAAATGAAATTTGTAGCAATTTATTTTATGGTATTAATTATTATGGGCAAATGAGCGTAAAAGAAAATTGTCGTTTGCAGATACAGACGCATATTTAGCTTTAACGATGATGCCTGAATGAGATCGCGATTAACATAAACGAAGATCAGAACTCTAGATTGAATTTTCAGCAAGCGGCTTCGACGGGCATATTTGCACATTGGAATTTAATTAAATCATGCGAGAGATTTGCTGTTGCGTAATTTTATTCAACGGGACGAAAAAAGTAGAAAATTGAAAAATGACAAAATCAATAACATGCCCCGGTACAAAATCACTGTGAGAACTCTCCAGCTGCAACATCATTGAAAATTGATTTAAATCGATTTAATATGATGGAAAATATTTATCGTTGCATCATAATGTTCCAGACCAAATGCACTGTGCAGTTCTCAATACACAGCAACCATCGAAAAAGAAACAAACGAAAATCGTTTCAAGCCATCTTTCGCGGATAAACTTTGCATCGCTGTTTAGTCTCTCAGCAGTCTAGTTTCATTCTCTGAGGTTTTTATTTGCTTCTTTAAGATAACAGCGCCAGAAAAACAACCATAAAATCACTTCTCGGATAATCTCTATCAAGCGAGACGTCAATTACCCCCATCGATACCGTTCACACTCGTGTTGAAGTTGGAAAAGTCGAAACTTCGACAGGAAAACTTTGTTCACCTCTTCAAAAGTATTTAAAGAGCAAAACTTAATACTTGATGTATTCGTAGCTCAACAAGCTTCAGGTAGAAACGAAGAAAAAGATTAAAAACATAAAGAAAAACTTTTTCTTGGTATTCGTTTTGTTTTCCCTCTTTCTCTCTCGATGTATAAATATTAGCTGCCAGCATTTTAAAATAAAGATATTTCTTATCTCCGTGTTCGGTTTTACGAAAATGGTTTTTCAAGCATCTTATTAAGTCAAAGTGGGAGATGAAAAAATGGGGATACAACTTAAGGATTTAGATTTTCAGGGATTTCTTCAGATCAAATTTGGTTTTTGTGATGTTTAAGCTCTTGATTGTGTGATTTGCGGACATTTTGTTTAAGATTTGCAATTTATGCTTCAAAATCTTGCTTAAAATCAATTTCTTCTGTTATTCTTGAATTATGAAATTGCAAAATTGATTTAGGCATCGCAATCGGATTGAATATAGTAGAAATCTGATCTTCAATGTAGTCATCCCTGTCGAAAGGATAAAGTATAGCTTTTATATCAACAACTATTTAGAATTTTTGACTACGTAATGGGACTGTTTGGTATGCTAAACATTTTTCCTTCCATCTATTTGGCATACGAAGAAAAACTACTTATCTGGGGGAACCTATAAGAAAACGGAATTGATTCATAGCAACATGCAACAAGTCTTAACTTTTTGCCCATTCTTTCAGTGCTGTTTTTTGGCTTCTTTTGAAGGTACGTGTGCTTTGGTTATCCGAAAATGAAAGAACAAACAAGAAAGAAAGGAAAACAAATGGCCAAAACCCAATCATCTCACATTGCAAAATTGAATACGTGACTATAGTGCGGGAATTTATAAGAAAACTCTCCGTCTCTAATTTGCTGCCGCACAAGAAAAATATTTCAACCTTATCTCCATGAATATTTTTCCATAAACGTGAACAGTTATAGTTTTCGAAAAAGATTATCTCGATTGTGATTGCACAGCATATCGCTCGCTATATTTAGCTTTTAAAATGCATTTCCACCTGAAAAAAAGACATACGAACCAAAAGCTGGTTGTGATGTGAAATTTTATTGTTCATGTCTAGAAATTACATAGAATGGATTCCAATCACGTACGTTTTTATAATTTTTATCTATGATTGAGCACAGATCTAGGCACGACTTTGAGCTTGAAACAATCCAAACCGACCAAGGTTTTCATCGAGCAGTGTAGCGTGGTGATGTTGATCCCTGGGAACACAGGTCACATATGTTTTAATGTTGAAAAATTAATTTAAGGCACATTTTGAGTTGCATTGTAATGTTACGATGTTACGATGTAGGAACCTCATGTTCCTGATTATGGAACATATACAGACTTATCTCTTACCTGGTGACTTCGTTGCTTGAATCAGTTTCAACAACATGATTTAGAAAAGTACTCGAAATTGGTCTGTTTAGTCGTCACACAGCCTTTGGTTAGCAGGGAATGTACTTCAGTCGATGTACTGCATGGATGTGCGTGGTGATAAAAAATTCATTGTCATTTTGCTATGATTGAATGACTTGTATCATCTCATGTCTAGGGTCAACGATTATTATCGTCAAAGAACGTGCTGTTATGGCCAACTGGTAAATTGTCAAAGCGTTCGAGATGCGCCAAGAAGCGTGTTCTGCGGCAGTGATATCGAGATGTATCTACCAAGACGTTTTCTTGATATTTGCGAATCATATTTAGATTAATAGTGTGTCGGTGTCCGTGCATGCAGTTCATAGCTGGTGATGATGAATAATGCATGGAAAGGGGCGCTTAAATAATTGCCAGCCATAAATTTTCGTTGCAAATGATAACATCGTCTGCAAAATTGATGCCCATTGATGCTTTTTTCACGTGGGCTATAAAAGTTTGCTGGATTACTTGATGGTTTCACAAGCACACACATATCACCGTTTAATAAATTAAGTTAGTACACTCGTCGACCTTCAAACAGCCGAAAAACATAAACAAAGCTGAGAGAGAAAAAAGTTACTAACCGCTAAGTTTTTGTTGGGCAAGATCATGGTTGATGGTAATTATATTATTATTCAACCGGAATACAGTGTTGCTGCCTCGATGCTTACCTTTGGCTTCACTCTTTCAACTGAATCTACGTGTGTCGGACGAATTTCGGTTTCATTTCTCACTTGTCATGTCTTTTTCTTCTTAAATGGAGCATGACAAAACAATTTAGCATTGCAGGTACTTCGAGTTTTTATTTCTGAAAAGACCGTGAAATTTCATTGGAAAACTCATGAGCCATCGTCGTCGTGCGTGTGTCATCGACAGTGACGTCACAGGTCTCTCCGACTTTTTATCTTAAATCTGAGAATGACGAACGTGACTTGGATGAATTGCAGTTCGTGTATATTTAGGCTGGAATACAATATTCGAAGATCAAGTTTTAAATTGTTCGAGATATAAATTGTTTGGGCTTGTCAATGTCACTTTTTTGCCAATTTTAATTTCACTTAATTTCATTGAAAGTTGCGAATGAGAGATTTCAAGTTCTATTAACACGCCTTAACGAATGCACTGTCCCTGTAAAATCTCTTGCACAATATCAACATACTAACTTGCACACAGATCTTACCTTGGAAAGATTTCGAAAATTGATTTTTACTTTAATTGGCCACAAATCACCTTTGAAAAGTTTCTTCACGGATGAAACAAAAATATTATCTCAGGAAATTGAATGGCGCTGAAATTGCCGCTTGCTTGCCGAACAAATGTATTTAAACATGTGCAAATATTTTGAATTCGAGTTAACGGTTCAATGAACGAAATCGTTTTCGATCATTAGGTCATGTTCCAGCCGATTGTGTCGTGTGTTTACGTTAGAGAACACGGGAAACATTGTGTCATTCAACTCGAATGCAACGGCATTGCATGCACTAAGCTCAAATCAACCTACATATTAATTGAATATTTAAAGCTTCTTTTCCTACAAGTTGCATAGAAAGTGCAAAAGCTTAGGAAGTGATTGTTTTTTAATAAAAATTCATGCAATTTGGCAAGAATCGAGTCGCAGAAAAATTCGACCTTAATAAAAAGTTCAATGTTCGTTTTTTGCGCTCAATTTTCGGTGTGTGCTTCATATGCACATTTTAAGTATTTTATCTTCTCTCTACACAAAGGTTATTCAGTTGCATGCTTGTGAGATTTGTTGTACACACTTTTTTATAACATACGAAAAAAGTCTCTCATGAACCGCTCTAAGATTTGTGCGAATAAAAAAGTAACAATTTTAGTCTAAGGCACAAGAAAATGAACATAAGAAAAGAAAAATGTTTGTTCGAAGCATGTAATTTTATCCACATGTTCAGTTGAAGTGAGAGACGATTTTAGTTGCAAATGGGACGGCGGACTGTTAAATCGACTGCAGCTGAGACTTGTTTACATTTTTCATGGATCCCGCTTAAAACACGAGTTTAAAAAGTTGAAAGAACTAACCCGCAGAAAGCATTTCAATCAGTAGTGAACGCGGAAAACTTCAAAAGAACTTCCATCAAAAGTGCATCTCGTTTAAATAAAAGATAAATTGTAATTAAAAGTGCGATGAAAATTTATTTGAATAGAGATTTCTGAAGTTCACCGTTTATGAAAATATAACGGAAAAATTAAAAAAGTGAGAAAGTGAATCATTCTGTTAAAATAGAAGTGTCAAGAGAAGTTGAATGGAAAAGTGTACCTGGAAATTGCCTGTTGAATTATTGGAAGTGCACTTCGCGGATCATTAATGATATTCTGTGCATGTTTCACGTTCGCTTATGCAATTGCACCGTAGTCTGAGATTGTTATGAAGTGCGCTTTTTATTGAAACCGATTGGCAGGTTGTTTTATGGAATAAAAGTTGATTTGATTGTGAGATAACAAAGCCGTGCAGTTTATATTGAGCGAAGCGACAACCAGCTAATGCCAAATCATGCAACGGATATTTTGCATCTTGGCGATTTTTCTGGTTCTGGGTAAATCATTTTCCGAAGACATCTTTGAGCTCACAACTGGCTTGGATGACTCTCGCGTTCGATTTCTCTTCCACGGCTTCCGCAACTTTGTGTTCAACACGATCGGAAGGACAGGTCGAAAGACCACAGGAAGTTTCTTACAAGAAAAGTTTCCGGACTCGGCGGATTTTCCATGTGACGTCAGCATAGGAAAAAGCAAATCAAGACCCCACAGCATACACAAGCTGCGACCTGGAGGTAATTACTCTCTCTAACCAGAAATGTTTAATACTATCTGTTCAATACTATCGGTTGCTAGCCGAGGGTCTTGTAATAATTACTAACAATTTATAAATATTGACCCACGATCGATAAAAAATTTAATTGGTTTGAAACACTAGGAAACATTCCGGATTATTAATCTAAGATTTTCTAGTTAGTGATGCTAAAACTTGATCAGAAACTTCATTTTTGAATTGAAATTAGCAACATGAATGGTCATTTACAAGCAATTATTTAAACACCTGCTGGTTTTCACGTGCACCTTGAAATTTCAAGTAAACACGCTACCTGAAGACTGTTCTGAAAGCCACCAGATGAAAAACGTTACATGCAAAGCAACATTAATTCCGATTTCTTTGCGCGCACCGCTCAGACAAACTTGTTGATTACCTATTTTAAATCTTTCTCTTCGTTTTATGAATTAAACTGTGTAAAAACAAGTTTATTATAAAAACATTTATAAATTGCCTTGAAAAACATTCTTTCAAGCCATTCATTAGATTCACGACAGAAGACTTTCCGCCAATTCACGTTTTACACAGGCACGACCGGTGGCTACACGAGTAGACGCAACATGCTGTTAGATTAATTAAAACGTGAATGCTTTTCAGACATTTCAGTCATCGGCGCACTAGGCGACTCTTTAACATGTTCAACCGGTGCAATGGCTTCGAACTTCATGGAGCTGTCTATGGAGAATAGAGGTGTTGCATGGTCAATAGGAGGTAAGCAGCAAATGGTTTAAATTGTACCAATCTCGACCCGCTGGTGAGCTATAACCTTGGCAACTCTTTCAAAAGGTCAGTGGAACTGGAAGAATGCAACCACCTTGCCGAACATTTTGAAAGTCTTCAATCCATCGGTAAACAAAGTCATTACTCAAACGTAACAATAGCGTAATGAACCACGATCGTTGTTTTTGTGACTTTTTCGCAGCTTGTGGGATACTCTCTCGGTGATTCATATCCATTTCACAAGGCGTCTCAGTTCAATTTAGCTGAGATAGGTGCCGTGTCGTCTGATATGCCATTCATGGTAAGAAAAGCATCAAATCAGGATATTTGGTTGCAGTGTTCGTAACGTTAGGGAATAGATTTTAAGTTATTGAAGTGAACTTTTTGAATTAATCGATATAAATGACAACTTTTGTGTCCACATAAGAAAATATTGTTGCATTTTGAGATTCTAAGAAGACTAAATGTGTCTCAAAAGGGTTTCTATCGATTTTTCGAGTTGTTTTCATGTTCAACCTAAATCTACAACACTTCCAACCAAACCTCCTAATTGAAACGATGATATCCCGGCTAAATCTAATTTAATCTTCAAACAGGCGAAAGCATTAGTGCAGCGTATCAAACACGACAAAAGAGTTGATTTCAAATTCGATTGGAAAATGGTCACCATATCAATCGGTGGTAACGATATTTGCTCGTTCATTTGCATGATGAATAATCCAGAGTCCCTGCCGGAGAAACATCGATTAGCGCTTACAAAGACTTTGAGATATTTGAAGAAGAACTTACCGAGGTTTGGCTGATACACGAAAGCTATTTTCACTGTCCAGTTGAAATGTTATGTTTGTTTTCGTCGTAGAACTTTCGTGAACATTGTGTCGGTGCCGTATGTGGAAACGGTGATGCTCATAAAATCGAAACCCCGAAACTGCAAATTCATTCACCGCGGTAAGGCTCTCAATGGCGAACAAAAGCCCTTTCATCCCATTATTACAAATTCAAAAGCGCATTATTATAATTCAATCGGGCCTGTATTTAACGATTTGTTGCATTTCACCTACAGGCGAGTGCAGCTGCTGGGTCGGGACAGTATCAAACGTAACAAAAGACTCAAGAGACAGGTACTTCGATGGCATCAATTTATGGCACTTTGGCCTTTCGGACTATCATCAATAGTCTCATCACTTTCAAATTGCAATTTCTTTTTAGATGGAAAAAAATCCAGCGTGAATTCATCAGAGTGGAAGAAGAGGTGTCCAAGCTGCAGGAATTCCGGGGACTCGACGAGTTCGCCGTCATGTACCAGCCCTGGTCGACTCAGCTATCTGTAATTATTCTTGCACAGCCTTTTTGCTTAAAATACGATAAACTGCAACATTTTATGGGCATAACTTAGACGTCGTTCACTTTTTCTTCATTTCCAGCTCAATGTCGGACTCAAGCGAGATTTAACGCTTTTGTCAGTTGACTGTTTCCATCTCTCGCAAAAGGGCAACGCTTGGGCTGGCACAGCTTTGTGGAACAACCTTCTCGAACCACTCAACAAAAAGACCGTTAATTGGATGAACCCATTGAAGAAGTTCAATTGCCCCTCTCCTGAGCATCCATTCATCCTGACTTACGATAATAGCTAGAAGCACTCTTC
>JPYR01000245.1:11845-61666 GCA_000775305.1 Belgica antarctica
TTCTGCCTAAATTTGAATGTCTTCTTTTAAAGTGATCTAATTCGATTCAGTTTTGAAAGTTGGTGACATTGATTTTACTTTTCGGGGAAAGCAATTATTTGACGAGTTCATTGAAAAATAGTAAAAAAATGGTTTTCAACAGATATAAGTCATAAAACGTTTCTCTAACCAAAGACAGTTCCGTTTTCAACCAAAATTTAATCATTTGCTTCGTTCCAAACTCGTAAGCTTGGTTAAATTTTTTACGCAAAAAGCAGGCGAGAAAAAATGAGAAAAAAGGCAGAGATTTGTTTTCGGCAGCCTTCACTTTGACTGCTTTTGCAAGTTGACAAGCGAAGATGTATCATCGTAAGTATATGAGTGGCTACACAATTTTGCTGCTGGTTTAGTTCTAGTCCCCCCACGCTTTCGTGTTTTATATTAAAAATATCTTTTTCATTCCAAGTCTTCTTCACTTTTATGTAATTTAGGGTTAAACGCTTTAAAAATGGATCATTTTTGTCCTTATTTTTATAATTTTTATTTGGCTCAAGATCACTTTTATGTCTACTATTTCATAACAGACTTTGCAGTGGCCTTTTGTTGAATATTTTTACTTTCTATATCATTAGCATCTCACTGATCACTAGACTGAGATATATTTCTATTCGTGCTTGCCTTTGGGCACTGTTTAGTAACACACTTCCATTGATCGCGTCGGAGCACAGACTAGAAAGAATTTAAATGTTACGTAAGCGATTGAGGAAATCCGGAATTTTTATGACTAGACTGGAAATAATTATTGACTACTTTTCCGAACACTTTTCCGCACACGAGAAAAATATTTGTCTTCGATCGCGGTCAAACTCAAACTAATTATGATTTTCGGCTTTCCTTCGATTCGTTTTCTTTCTTTTATTCTCTCAAATATCGTCTGCTAGTGGCGGAAAAGTCTTCGGAAAAACGCTCATCCGAGTTCTCATTCACGCTGATCCATCTCCCAAGAGAATAATAAACACAACATTTCGTGAGATTCGGAATCGCCCGGGAAAACTTTTTGTTCGAGAAAATGTTGCACGGCGTCTCGTTTCAACAACTCAGTGGCTTAGAATGTACTGAAAACTAATTTTCCAGGACCGAGATCATTAATTTAGCGTTTCACCCAGAAGTCAATCACCTTAGTCACTCCAATAGAGAACAGAGTGAAAAGTTTAGGTTTTGCAGAGCGTCATACTTCATGCGATGTCTGTAAGTCTGGAGCTTGAAAAATAAATAGTTTTGAGAGAGGTTGGGACGGTAGAAATATGGAATGCAGTAGAAAAAGCTTCGGCTTTATCATCTTAACACTTTTCAAGACGAGAACATACAAATGGGTAAAAACATTCTTGTTTGGACGTAAAACAAATTTGAAAATATATTAAAAATAACAAAAAGTAGAAAAAGACGGAACGAGATTATTTTTAAATCATCTTTTTCTGTTTTCTTCAATAATTTCGGTTTATTTTTAAATGCGTTCACTCAGTCTAACTCACGTAATGTTTTCTTTTATTTTGTTTGATCATTGACGACTTTTTTCACGAACATTCCTTTCAGCACCTTCAAAAAAACGCATTGAAGTTGTGACGACCTTTCAAATCTGTTTCTGTTGACTACACGCAATTTTAACCTTCACCAGACTAGGCTGTTAGCAGCTTGAAATTAATGTTTTGTTGAAGAAGCCTCGTCAGTTCGCAAAACCAGATTAAACAGCCTAATCTTTGGCGTAAGATTGGTATAAGAAGTTAAAGCAATGCATTTCAATACGACTGCACGATAAAACTCGTGCCACCGTGCTGACGATAACATAGGTGAAGTTTTATAAAAAAAAAAAAAAATTTAATCTTAAATCAGAGAAACAAAGTAAAAACCATAAATTTTTAAATGAAATTCGAAACTGAATTAAATCATAATTACGTTTTCATGTTTGCTCAACACAAAACGAAGAAACATCAAACTTATCTCAAGTTACCGGTTTTGATTTATTTAACTTGATGAACACTGACATAAATTAAGTGAAATTTTGTACAGAGTACAAGTTTTGTATTAAGTAAGCGAGAAAAAAGAAATTTAGATTTTTCTGTAAATGTTTTTATCTATACTTTAAACTAAAACTTTTTTCAAACTATGAACAAGGATTGGAGTCATACAGACAACGACAAAGCTTTTAAACTTGAAGAATTTGTGAAAAAGTCCATTAAAAACTCTCAAGCTGAAGATTTTTCCAACTCACCATTCGATTGTTATTGAATCCAAGTCTGATGGCAAGGACTCGAACGTTGCTGATAGTTCTACATTTGAATCCTTGATGCAGACTATTTTGCAGTCATTTTCCTCAAACTTGAACATTTAGCGTTGAAGTGTCGGTCCCAATTGAACTTAACTAAATGGGTCGTTATGTTGTGACGTGCTGGAAGAGAGTTTACGTCGCGTGTGATTAAAAGCCCCGAGAACAATTTAAAAGCACCAAAGTGCTTAGAATGTGCTGCACTATGATTTTAAAAAACCGAGCACATGTCGCAGCCCTTTCGCTCAATATCACACTTGCGGCATACCGCACTTGACACTTTCACTAGTTAATTTTACATATTTTCAAAGCTGCAGGAAAAGTTTATTAGCCCGTTGTTCAGCGGAACAATTTTAATTGAAAATTTGTTCGCACGCGAGCTGATGCGTCGGTTGCGCTAAAATGCTAACCATTTCAATGGAACCGGTATTTTTGAACTTGTTGAAACGAACAGGAGTTCGTTGCATTAGAGTAATTTGATTGCATCAGCGTTTGATGAACACTGGATGGATCGTTCGTTCGTTTGGCTCAAATTAGTATTTTCTTAATTTTCTCACATTCTGCTGATTTTCTTCTAAAAATAACTCCACACATGAATTCAGACAATGTTTTTCACCAGTTTGCAGCTTCTCTCACACCGAAAGATAAAAAAAACAGCAACTATCGTAATTTTCTTTATTTTTTTAATAAATTTGAATTGTATGAAGGAGAATGTAAAAGAATAGAAAAAAGAGCATTTTCCTAGCGTTAGGTTTGCGATACTGCCCATTTTATCATTATTTAAATGCGTAAAATTTGCATGATACCAGCACCGTAGATTTGATCATGTTTTTTTATGATCTTCCAAATGATATGTTGAAAAAGAGTTGCACGGGAATTCCCATAATATAACGTTTTGAGGTAAAAGAAAAATAGCTTTGAGCTTTGTCAAGAACGTTCGCTATGCTGCTGCTTTACATTTTCTGCTTTTATGCTAAAAATAATGTTCAAGAAAAGCATAGTAATGTAGAAAACACTACAATGCAGCTCCACAAATAAAATGTTCCTAAAGTTGGAAGCGGCAGCTGGTTTTTGCAAGCTAATTTCAGAACATAAAGTCTGTACTTCCCGCGAATATAAAAACGCAGGTAAAATGTTGTGAACATTTGAATATATCACTGAACCAGAGCTGTGTACATGGATTATCAAAGTCCCGATTTCCTATACAAAACCTGTTCCACTCCAATATAATCGTCGACAACTGCAGAGTTTTGAGAATGGTCTTGAAGAATGCTTATTTTTGTTCAGAACTTAATTTTCTTGATTTACTGAGTTTTTAGATGCAAGAACTCTTCACACAATCTAATTTCCGTATTTCAGGAAAATCTCTTTAGAACTCAATTACGCAATCATTCACTTTTCAATTATAGCTCAGTTTTTTTTTTCCCTTAGAATTGATTTGAACTGTTAGCTCTATCAGAGCAAATTTGGATTGTAATCGGATAAAACTTGAAGCTCAATAACGTATTCAAAATGTTTTTTTTTTCCTGCAACGATTGAAAGTCGCGAAAATGAAGGCATTTTCACTTTTACTGCAGGCAGACGGGGAGTATTCCACTAATCTGTGCATGATTTCACTCATCTGAAAATAATTTCCAATATTATTTTCGTTCGATTTTCACCGTTTCGTTCGATGATAATTTTCACTTTCAGCTTCAACTATACCATATTTTGAATGTTTTCATAACTAGAACAACTTCATTTGGTTCATAGCTACTGATACCAACAAATCATTCGTAACGATAGATTCGAAATTTACTTGTGAAAATTATAGAAACAGACGAAAACTTCAAGAAATTTTTTCACTTTTCTTCATTTATAAATAAAACTTTTTCTTCTAAAAAGCAAAAAAGAAAACTGCTCCGTGTTGTGAAAAATAACGTTCTTCACCAGACTTTCAATCCCGAATGCCACGAGATATTCTTGGTGAAAATTTTCTCAGCCGGCAAATAATTGAATTGAGAGTTTTCCTGAAAAAAGTTCGTCTCGCAGAGGCAAAGATCTTCTCTTGAACTGTAAACAGAGGTTTATGAAAAAAATTCCTACGGGAATTCGAGACTTGCATCAGGTGATGCTGAGTTGTGTGGTTCGCAGAGTCAAGGTGAATCCTTTATTTAACTGGGACGATAACAATAGAATTTTAGTTCTCAAATCAAGTTTGAATCTTTTATTTCCAGTGCTGACAACAACATATTTACACGGATTTATAACCTCAAGAGCTATTGTCAACTTCTGCATAAAATTGTTTTTATTGAAGTTTAGAATATTGCTATTTTTTCAGAATATTTCAACAATGTCGTTTGTTCACATCCCTCAGTTAGGTTGTCGACAATTTTATCGCTTCCCTCGCACTCAATGATGCACTTTAAGAGATTGATCGATTAAAGCTGTTGCCAAGTTAAACTCATTGTGTCACTTTTCTTTTTCTATATTTTCATTGTAAAAAATATTTTTTTTTATCTTTCTATCTCGAACTAACACGTTTCATTCTTCGCTCAAGTTTTTTCTGCTTTTTATCGTTGGCTTGCGGGTTTTCACCCTGATCAGACTTTTGTGATAGCCAAGGCTTGATGACACTGCCCCAAAGCATCCAAATTCCACGGGCAGGCCCGAGCAGCAGGAGAAACCAAAACCAATTGGATATCAGCGCTAAGAGTTGCACTCCTGAGGTGAGTATAACGATGTCCTTGACATGTCTGTTTAGAAAAATGAAATTTTATCTCAAGGATTGGCGATTTTACTTGCTCGAACTCACTCTGCAACCCCACCCTCCAGGTTTAGGTCAGTTCCAGAATCAAGTATTGCGCCGGTTTCTGAAAGCTGCGGCCGGCTCATCATTTTCATAAACTGATTCGCTGCAAAGTGGATCGCGAAGGTAATTACAGTCATGGTGATGATAGTTCCTGTAAGGGACATCAGCAAAAGTACAACGAGCAGGAACAAAACGCAGGCAATCGCAGACATGTTGCGATAAAACTTAAGAGTCGCCACATTTTCCTCGACGATTTGTTTCGAGCCCTTTGTTCCAACTTTGCCCTTTTTCTCAGCCTGTAGGGAGGAGTGTTAGGTAATAAAGAATTAATCGAGAATCGAACAGACTGTCAAATCCATTTTTATGGATATTTTATAAGCAGTGTGATAATGGGCGGGTTCTTCAATGGGAAGTTTGACGCTAGTTATCAGTTCACAAACACGACGGCACACTTACAGCCATTTGTAACGAGAAAACTAAGTAATTGTGAGAACTTTTATTATTTAAAATCGTCGGACGTGGACTATTTAAGATCAGTTCAAACTCGAGATCACAACAAACTTTTGCTTGACCGAATTTGACAAAACTCGGAAGAAACTTGAACGATTTTAACATAGCGCAACTGATAAAACACAAACAATGAGATATTTGAGAATTTTTCGTGTTTAATTGCTTGGGAATCGCGTTCAAGGTGCTGTAATAGTGATTTAGAATTAAGGAACGATTAATTTGAGCGGTTGGGCTTACCGTAGTGTTCGTGGTTGTTCTTCGAAAAGTGCTTGGGATTGTGTAAGCAATATCATCGGAATTTCCAGAGAAATTAATGCATCGTGAATAGCAAGCCAATGAGCAACTGCAGTGAATCTGATTAGAATAAAGAAGTAATCTCATCTCAAAACTGAGGAAATCTCGCTCAAACATGGTCTCGAACTTCAATGAAACAGTCGACACGACATGGCTTCTGGATTTGCTAACAGAATGTCAATTAGAGCCATTTTACAATCCCATCAAGGACGAGCTGCAAATCACTCGCTTAGCGCACTTTGACTACGTTGTAGCAGATGATTTAACAAAGATTGGCTTGTCGAAGCCACGAATAAGGCAATTGATGGATCACGGTAACTTAATATAATTTTAATTACCTCCTACCTTTATTTTTAATCAAAAAAATGTATTTCGTACGGTGAAAAACAGTTAAGAAGAAAAAGACAAATCAATGGAGAAAGAACATTTTGTCAAAACTCATCGGGGGCGGAAAACAACTCCAGCTTCCTCCCAGTGTCAAAAAATCGTCGTTAGAATCTACAAGTGCTGTTCAGAATCAATCATCATCTCAGGCGCTAACATGCCTCATACACGAAAAAGACATCACGCTCTCGATTAAGCTCGGCGACGGTAGTTTCGGGGTTGTCAAACGTGGAGAGTGGTCGGGGCCAATGGGGCCAATTCCTGTTGCTGTGAAAGTTCTTAAGGCCGACACGCTTTCACCTCATGTCTTTGAAGAGTTTTTCAAGGAAGTCCAAGCAATGCATACATTGGATCATCCAAACCTGATTCGACTGTATGGTATTGTGCTAAGTCAACCGTTAATGATGGTTACGGAACTTGCGGAAAACGGCTCGCTACTTGACTTTCTACGGAAGCAGTGCAAGTGCATCTCTTTGTCGCTTATTTGGAACTTCACCGTCCAGATTGCCACTGGAATGAGCTACCTTGAAGGCAAGCGCTTCCTTCACCGTGATCTTGCCTGTCGCAACGTCCTCATTGCAAAGGGAAATAAAATAAAAATTGCAGACTTTGGCCTAATGCGCGCTTTGCCACAAGAGGATGAGGTTTATGTAATGACTGAACACAAAAAAGTTCCGTTCCCATGGTGTGCACCGGAATCATTGAAAATGCGACAATTTTCGCATGCCAGTGATTCTTGGATGTTTGGTGTCACCATTTGGGAATGCTACACTTTCGGTGAAGATCCCTGGGTTGGATTAAACGGGTCGCAAATCCTGAGAAAAACCGACCGTGAGGGCGAACGCTTGCATCACCCAGGTGAGTTTTAAGAATCTCTGAAAATAAATAACGAAGGCTCTGGAAACTGCCAGCCGGCTCCAATCCGATATTTACCACATAAGTGACGTTTTCCCATTTTCTAGATGCATGCCCTCCCGACGTTTATCAATTAATGCTTCAGGTATGTTCATTTAGATACAGCCAACCATAAATCCGATTTAATTATTCCTTTTTGCCGCAGTGTTGGGATAAAACTCCAGCCGAGCGACCTACTTTCGCGGCAATCAAGTGAGTGTAACTTCCTAAATTTTATCGCTTTATCGGATTAAACGAAAAATATGGCCCGAAGCTTGAATTAATCAAACTCAATTTGCTTTTTATCACAACAGAGAGTTCCTTGTTGGTCAAGCCCCGCAGCTTGTGAAAGGTTAGTGGTTGATGTTTTAATGAAGTTCTGTTATTGATTCAATCTAATTCCGACGTTTAGCGACAAGCACTTACTTGGTTGAGGGTCGCTTGAAGATTGAACAGAATGATACGATAGCCGTTGTTGACGGCCGGCCTGAGCTATCTTTCATAAAAGGACAGAACCAGCGGACCTTTGAAATCGGGACGTTTCCCCGCAACATCTTGGAAGTTCTTCGCTTTAACCGCCACGGGACGTTGAACACAATCAGCCGACCGGTCAACGGAACTCTTCAACATTCAGCGCATGGAGCAGCATTCGGGGCGTCTTGGGGTTCGCCCTCTTACCTTGACTCATCCTACAATGGGAAGGTCCAATTGCGTCAGAAAAATGCCGAGCATGTATCCAAAAACAGTCGTCAACAAAGAACTGTCTCCGAGCACTTTGCGAAAGAGAAGAAAGCCTCAGCCAACAAGCAATTCAGCTACAACAAGCTCATAAATGATCAACGAATGCATTACGAACAACAACACGCCATGAAGAGTCGAGCCAAGCCCGAGCGACCACCAGCCCCTGTTGTCCAGCCCCAGGAGGGGATTCTGATTGATTTATCACCCGAAGAGTTGCGCTCTATGAACCTGACCCTCAGCCAAGCCAAAGCAACAAAACCAACAACGTCATGCATTCTAGATGAACCGATCGAAGTCCCAACCGAGGGATTCGAGTTCCAACAACAAAGCGAACATCCGTTAATGCCGCCTCGGTACACAATGCCACCCCAATATTTGAACACCGGCGCGATGGCAAGTCACGACCCATTCGACACGACACATCTTGCCTCCATTAAGAACGTTTACTCGAACGCAACCACGCACATGATGCCCGAACCAATTTACAACAACAACCCAAACAGGTACACAAGCAGTACGTCAGATTCGCACACGCTGAACGCCAGTCTAGCTGCACTGTCATTCGGAGTCGGAAATCAAAACGACAATATTAACGACCGTCACCTAATGGCCAAAAAGGTTGAGAAACAGATGCTGTCAGAACAGCTGACAGTAGGCAAAGAAGCACCCACAGTCAACTTGAATCTAGATCAATTGATAAATGTGCCAGCGTCGTCGTCGACGACTATTCGAGGGTTTGACCCGTTTTCGCCAGTTCAAGCGAGTCAAACGTTTCCAAACAACAACTTCGAAGCCACTTATGCTAACCAGCATAATAGCGTCAGAAGTACTCATTATGACTCGAACATATACAACTCTGTGGCTGGAGACTCAATTTATGCTGAAAATTTCTACGATGCGGTGCAGTCGCACACTCCATCGGATATTTATGAGTCAGCGGCGTCTGTGTATGGAACGCAACCATCTTCTGTGTATGGAACGCAACCATCGTCTGTGTATGAAACGCAACCATCGTCTGTCTACAGCACTCAACAGCAACAAGCCATTTACGATGAGGTTTCGGCGTACGACGAGCTGCGATGGCCACCGCAAGTAGCTGCTTTGAGACCAGCACCGGCACCTCCAACCCAATCCATTCTGTTATCCCAACAGCAAATCAACCGGCGATTAGAGAAGCTTAACCAACAACATGGTGTAATAGTCGAGTTAATGAACAAACTCAGTGCTGATAACATGACAGAACCAGAGGCGAAAGAAGCACTTGAAACCAACAACTGGAATCAAGATTTGGCAACGCGCTTCTTTAAGATCGACCGCCTGGCCAAGTAAGTTGAACGTTTATTCTTTTGTTTCTGTATTCATTGTCGTGTTTCACGAGAGTATTATGATTAATTTCCCTCGCCCATCCTGTTCCATCATTCTCCGCAGTCTCTCGACCCTCGTTTTGCTACTGAGAAAGGTCTTACAGCCTCATAAATTTTGTGCTTCTCTTATTTATTTTTTATTTCTCGTACAGACTAGGCGTAGCTTCACGTTCAAAATGCGAGGAGACGCTGATTAACACTGGATGGAGTTTGGAAATATCAGCGAGTGTTTTACTGGAATCTCAAAATTAGATTTACGACATGATTAGCATTGATAACAATTATATTTTCTGTATGTGTAAAACGATCATTTTTATTAACGAATGAGTTGGAAACTCCACTAATTTTCGGGGCAATCAAAAGTGGTGTCATCAAACGTAAATTAATTTGCAACGAATATATAAAGCAAAAGATTTAAAACTTGACATCAAACATCACAGTATGCAACCTTTTCTAAACTAAGACATCACTTACGTTTGCCCCAGTTTCTTAAAATGGCCAAAAATCTCGAAAATCATGACAAATTCCTCTTATGTTCTTCGTTTTTCTCACAAAGACTTAAAACGAAAAAGTAAATCTTTAGCCGCTTCGATACGTTATAAATCGTTTTTTTAAGGAGAAGCTTCCAATAATCCACTCAGTGTCACGAGCGCTAAAATCAATTGATGAGGATTGGTTGACCTTTTTATGGTGCTAATGCTTCAAAAAAATCTGAAAAGAAACTAACGATTCTCACTAAAAAGGCACTTTTTGAAAGAAAGCAATGCGGCCCTGTCAAAAGAATTGCTTTGTATATTTTTGCATGAATTGATTGGATGTCATGAGCGAATATAAGCACCCTGAACACTAAAAAGATAGTAAGAATAAAAAGAAATGATTAAGAAGCCAATTTCATTTTGTTTTCTCTGGGTCGCTGTGTAATCCCTTCTTGAAAATAAAAAGACAGAAGATTTCTTTTCAGATGGCTAAATATGTGGAAAACGATATTAGAAGCCGAAACGGTCTGAAAGGTGAACGCCAAGATGCGTCCGAGAGATTTTCGGGTTTGACCCTTCTCGAGTCTAGGCGGTATCAGTTGGAGAAGAAATTTTGCGAAGCAATTGAACACCCAGTTTCAAGCACTGTTTAAAATGACTGAATTGTGCAAAAAGCTCACGAACACAGCCGGCGCGTGCTTTTTAAGAGCATTCCCATGGAAGCAATGACCGTAATTTACTGAAATCGATAGAAAAGACCGAATAATTTCAATCGGAAGAAATTGTAAACGATGCTGACTTCCAAGTCGTTCATGAACTATCAATTACATTTTATTTCCTGGTCATTGATTTTTGTCCGAGGACACTCCAAAATAATACAAAGCAACGCACCATTTCATTCTGGGATCTTTTTAAATGGATTACTATGAGCCTTCATGAGGATTATTCGCTATGCCTTGAGCTGACCTGAAAAGTATCAATAGATAACGTCTCTGAAAATCACTAAAAATGTTTTCTTTAGAAGTCTAGCTTGGAAATGGTTACATGGAAAATCTGCGTCCCCGAGCATTAAGTAACTTCATTTACAGAATTTCCCAACCTATGTTCTGAGAAAAGATTTTATCAAATAATTTTGATATTCTTTTGGCCCCTTCAACCTTTTTTCACTCTTCTCCTGAGTTTGTGCCCATGTTTTTGGTCACTTTATCTACTACTTATTTGCCTTTGGTTATGCAATCGTAATCTTGCTTTAGTGATTTGGTTTGTCATTGATGTTTTTGGTCGGCATTAAGTCGTTAGTGCTTGTTTAAAAAAGTTTGATCTGAAAGTTAAAGTCGAAATTATATGCTTTTCATTGTTTTGTCATTCTTTTATTTTTTTATTTAATCCTGTAATCAACCAGTGAAAGGATAACGCGAAAAAAAACGGCTAAAACAGCGGACAGGAACAGTTAACCGCAATCAAGAAACTTTCTGCATAACGCGGGCTCCGGTGAAATTTATGAAAATAGTTGAGTTTAATTGAAGAAATTTATTACAATTTAAACAAACGGTTTGCAATTTTATTATGCAAATGGATTTGAGCCAGAAATTTTAACGTTCATTAGGGATGCTACGTTAAAAATTACTCGCTCAAATCCGACCCGTAAAGTTTTCTCGTGAATTTCCTCTGCCCTCACTTTATTGCAGCATGTTCTCTCGAGTGTATAATATTGAAAAGTAGTACAAGTATGAGCGAACCAAAAAAGCATAGCACCGTATATGTACTTCCCCGCTTGCTTTTGCGCGAAAATTATCTGACTCCAATTTTCGGTAAGTCGTTCAACAAAAGGAAAACACATTTCCAATAATTAAAATCAACAAGTGGAAGAACACACACTCGAAAAGTGACAACAAAAAACAGCAATCGTCACTGGTTACATCTTATCTCTAAATCGAAGCCTTCAAGTTTTCGCTACGCAAGGGGAAACTTTAACGTAGCAATTGGAATCGGGGGAGACCAAAATTAATTAAAGACATTGGCGGACACATGTTGTTTGAATACATATGCTCTCATAGAAGAAGCCAGTACGTTCTCTGTCTTGACTGTTGAAAAAAAAAATAACATTAAACCACGCAGCGAATCGAGTTAGTACGAGTAAATTTTCGAGCACGGATTTTTTGTCACCGATGTCAAATAAGCTCGGATTTCGATGAAAAGAACAGAAAATCTAGTTGGATGACGCAGATGGAACTAGAAATTCGAAAGCAAATTTGTGTCTTGCGAAAAGCAACACATTTTGCCATCTTTTCGCAACCGAGAATTGCCCACGAAAGACTAATCAAAATGCTGAATTATTAAGAACGACATAGATGACGACACATTCATGAAATTTAACGAAATAATAAAACCAAAACGAAACTCTTGAAAGGAAACAAGAATTTTTCACTCCTGTTGAAAAGTTCTGGCAAATGCTTAGAGACACCGATGCAAACTATTCCACCATAAGTGGTCAACCCTCACGGGAACCGAGCTACGAATATAGTCCCACAGATTATTCCGTTTCTCAGTAATGGATGAAATTGAATCACAAGCAAGCTGCGTACCTAAAGCTGTGTTGCGTGACAGCATTTACCCATGAGGGTTGGAAAAGCGTCAGATTTTTCCTTCATTTGATTTTGTTCTCTGGATTAACGCGGAGAAAAGACAACACCGCCGACTCGTTTTTTTCCCTCGTTTGTAAGCTTTTGATTTCGCACATCGAAACAAATTCAATTTCGATTGAAGACAGAAATGTTTTTATACGTGATTTGGAACATCATTCCGTTTTGCTTTCATCTTTTTTGTCTTTCTCTGTCCGGGGGGAGGGAGGCGGTTGGTTGGTTTGATGAAGGCATTTTCAGATTTATCGTTCACTTTTTCAGGAACAACAAAAAGAAAAAGTCATAATCTTTGTTAAGAAAAAACTGTACTTTCGAGAAAGCTTCTGAATAGCTTTTCTCGTTCCTTTATCTCAACTTAATGTCTTTTCTAGGTGTGATGCTTCGCAAAGGGAAATTATGAAAGTTTTCCTTTTCTTCATTTTCTCGCTAGAGTGAAGGTGAAAAAAGCTTTTGTTACTTTAATTAGTTTGAAAACAAACAATGATCAAAAAAGCGAAGAATAAATAAAGGTTGCAGCTGTGAAAGCTTTTAGCACTAAGAGAAAATAGGTCTGTGAAACGGCCTAAAGACGCAAAGTCTAGATTCTCAGAACTCTGTAAATAACGTTCCCCGGATGTTCTTGAACAAGTGGAGACGTTTCTGAAAGTCTAATTCGCGGAAAGAAATTGAAATGTTCAATTTATGTTAAATTTTTGAACGAGTGACTTGTCCTGCTCAGAAACATTTTAGCCAACAAAACTTAGTTCGAATCGAAGCCCAAAAAGTATTGACATTCCTAAACAAGTCTAACTACACTCGAAAATACTTTCTGAACACTTTTCAATCATGGGCTTTCAAAATACGAGTCGCAGGTGGATTGCGACATTGCCTATTTTATCGTTCTTTCGAACGGTTATGCTGGCCGGAGAAGGTAACTCAGAGAGACGATTAAGTCGCGCCTATAAACAAGCTTAGTCAACTGCAAGGTAAGATTTAACCACACAGGAAGATTACATTCCCACATGTCCATCGAAGGACACAAATATGAACTCTATTAGGATTTGAACTAAGTTTCGTTGATTTGTCGAGACTTGAATTATCGACAGAACCTCCCGTTTTATTGAGTGACTAAAACTCTACGTAAAGTGTGAAATACACTTTTCGTATAAAAAAGAATTGCACCAGCGAGATTCAAACTTGAGTCGTCTCCGTGGCAGACTCACACTCTATCACTTGGACCACATTGGTTTTTGAAATTGTCTGACTACCTAACGGAATAAAGAATCTCCTTCTTGTTTCGTCTACAAAAATCGTGTTTAAAAAGCTCCTTGACACCATAAAAATGAGGAAGAAATGACGGTCGTGTTCACTTAAAGAAATGTAAATTTTCAATCTTTTTGAGTAAAATTGATTTTTTTAAACTGGGGACAAAATCTTTGTCGGTTACGATGAACGAAAGAAATGAGGAGAGGAACCCCACAACAGAAAATAAATTATTTTGTGTCACAAACAAAAAAAGGAAAATGTTTTTTCGGTTTCAGCGATTCTCGAGCTTCTCGTTCTTCTGACTTCGAAGCTATGTAAATGTTTGGAATGAAGTTCGTGAAAAAAAGTTCCATTTAGTTTATCTATAATTTCGAAGCGTCTCTCAGAAAACGAATTAGATTATCTAAAAACGTCTTTTAGCACACATAAAACGTATCACTAAAAGCATCCAAAATCCCAGCGGACACGTTTTTCATTTTTATAAATTTAATCTTACCCATTACACGTATTTAATTTTGGTCTCACTGTCCTTAGCACGCCATGTGTTACACATAAATCTGCTGAGAGAGCAAACACTGACTGACTGTGACAGTTAAGAAGGGATAATAAATTACATTGACTTTAAAAGCAAAATCCATTATCAGTTTTATCGTGTGAATTCTAAAAATAACATTCTGATGAAGGTTTTATGAGTTTATGAAGCTCTACAGCTTATCGATTTGTCAAAGATGCTTCAGGTGAAAAACTTGGAGACAAGTGATGCCATGAGAGATCAAGATGAATCAAAAGTTCTCCATTTTTTCATCAATTTATCTTCTTTTCTTGTTTTGCTTGCACGGAACAAATATTTACAATCAATTTTCTACTCAATCTATTGATGAAGCAACAAATCGAAAACTTTTGACAGAAAATTTTATCGAAAGGAAGTCTCGTCAATGAAATGTCTATACGAATTTTTTGTTTGTTTTGAAAGCCGAAAGATAAAATAAGAGAAACAACATTCTCACATTTAATTACGTTATTTAATGAAAATAGTGCATTAGCTTTGCTTGTTTATTACTTTTGAATTAACGTCATTTTGATCTTAAAAACTAATTATAAAACACATAACTCTATCTGCCTCGAAGTTGCATGCTGTTGGCATTTTCATTAGGCGTTGATTTTATTTCTTCAGCCCAGTTATCAACTTCACAGATCAAAGTTCTTTATCGTCGAACGTCACGGCTCTTGAGATGGATGCCATAAAACGAGAAAGCCTTGATAAAAGCTATTATATTTCTTTTATAGTCGCATTGATTTCATCTACGTAGTAAGAAAATAATTTTGATGAACGTCCGAGCGGGCAATAATATATCACATTTTCCAGCAAGATCTTGTTTTATTAAAATGGCGTTTATAATATAAAAACGTCTCATTCGTGGTTGGACTCTTGATTGACTAGAACATAAATTCAATATTTTATTAAGTTAAACAATTTTGGAAGTTCGTACAAGTTTGACTTTTTCAATCAACAGGACGTTTATGTTGTAAACTTCTATAAATTAATCAAAAAAATACAATTCTACATTACGACACAATCCCATCTCTTGTAATTCATTCCCGTTCATTCACAAAACATTATTGCGTCATTAATCCACATATGTAAATTTAATCTCCAAGTGGAACGTACATACGTTAAGAAAACACACCTGTTTTTTCGCTTGAAAATCACGTTATACGTGTTGAATATATCGCAGCAGATTCTTTAAGCTTTTGCTTTTGCAATTTTTTAAGCTTTTGTTATAGATTTGAATCCGTATTTTTACAGGTTCAACTGTAAACAATGAGTGACTGCAAAAATCTTGAAAATCCTTATATAAAAGCTAGTGAAAGCAGGTTGCAACAAAATTCTGAAAGGTTTCAACAGCCCAATTGGATTTCTAAAACTCAATTTCTCAGTTAATAAATACTATTTGGCTGGAATTTCAGCATACTTCGTTTACTTCCATGGCTTATCCCCCGCAAAGCTTTTGAAGGGATGGATTTATTGCAAATATTAATTACGTAAATATGACGAATACTCAACATTTATATCACAACGGGGAATGCTTTAACTACAAGAATAATATAATATCATGTCAGAAGGCTTTGTTTGGTAGATGAACAATATTTGAAAATAGATACGTTTCGAGCAAAAACGGAAATCTGAGACAGGAATAATTCACAATGAATCTCCATGGGTCGTCCACAAGTTGCTTGATCAACACAGGAAAACCGTCGAGGCACAGTAGCGGAAGATTTTTTTGCAATCTTGTCTGATTCTTAGATTTCGATATCATTATCGAAAAAAGTCTGTATAAAAATACAATGCCGGTCCTTAACTTGTGTCTATTGATGCAACAGCACATAAAACCACAAATTGAATAGGAGCATGAGAGAAAAACTTGCCAGGCTGTAAATGTCTTTGTACCTTTTCTATTGAAAATTTTTTTGGCATCAATTTATTTGGAGAACCTTTTGAAGACGCTGAAAATACTAGAAACTTCAAAAAAAAGCAGGACGAAATACATTGAACCGTAATTGTCGTGTATGTTGAGCTCTCGAAGCAATAGCAGAACTCTTTTTCTGAATACCAAAACTACTTGGTATGGCAAGGGTTTCATCCCATTCTGTGGTTCCCTTATATGAAAAGCTTTAAAGATTAAGCTTACATTTAACGATTTTAGTTTACATCATGTACACGTAAAGTGGGTCGATTAAACGCTTTGAAAGAATTCTGTATAATTAATTAATAGAAATTTTATCGCAAATATCACAAGCATATTGAGCATAGAAAGGCAAAAGTTTACATTTTCGAATGACAGGACCCCTTTTCGGGTGAAGATTGATTTATCTCACGTCAGCGATAGTGACCCACATTCTGACAAATTCAGATATTTTAAGGACGAGCGCTACTAGAAATAATTCCCTCGTCGAGTTTGAGAAAAGGGTTAACTGTTGGCTGACCATCTTGAAAACGGGTGTTAAACCTACGGAAGGTTTTTTGACCTGAAACTCAATCACTTTTCATAGTTTTAGCCATCCTGTCGTATAGAGAGCTTGTAAAAATTATTGAAAAGGGTGAATTAAAACTCACGGATGGTAGTCTTTCATGAAATGCTTAAAAATCATCAAACAGAATTGCGACAAAATATGTATGTGTCATGCTGAAAAGCTCGAAAATGAGTGCCGTAAAGAGCTCGTGACATTACTGATACAACAAGTTTTAAACTCGTCTGATAATGGATAAAAATGGCAAATTATTCTCGCTTCATCCCTCTTTCAGCTAAATTCACCCGTCTCAAGACAAACGCACGAGCATGTAGCGTGACGGTTGCTTTGTGTATTTTAAGACTGTAAATTATGATAAATGCGAGTGAATTATGCGCTATAAATCTGTGAATGTGCGGTTGGTAAAATGTGCGCAAAGTTGTGAATGACATGGCCACGTTCTCACGGAAAATCCTGATTACATGCGTCATCCATGACCTGGCATTTACTCATTCACTATGATTCAATTATTCAGCCTGATTTTCTTTTCTTAGCTCCGCACGGGTAAAGAAAACCCAAACATTTCTTTGTTCATTAAAAGTCTTTGCCTTCAAAAAAGTTGTTTGAAAAAGGTTATTTTTTTGCAAACTTCCAAAGCTGTATAACATTGAAACATTGCGCAACATCTACTATATGCGCAATCGCATTATTTAGTCGGGAATATCTCGCTTTTTATCAGATGCCTTGGGTGGAGAAGAGAAGAAAATTTTACACAAGTTTTAATTATTATTAAAATGCATTATAATCTTTAGAGTTGTTAATGAAGCCCCTTCGGGAAGTTTGCTTTCTTAAAGCGGCTTCGTAGTTTTACTAATCTCTTTATCAATTGTCGCGAGGCAGTAAACTTAAAGTTATACCTCCATTTGCTGCTGGTTGAAATGCCTGTTGGAATTCGATTGAATTCTTATCGACATAAAACGATTAACGACCGAATGCCAGCAACAAAATTCTTGATCAAAATGTTTTTAACATTAATTTTGCTTGATGTATTATTGCTTTCTCAAAAAGTCCGTGACTGAAATTTTCGTGACTCGGTTATAGCGTATGAAAAGTTTCACAATAGATTTTGTTCCGTTCTGACAGCAAAAGTTTAACAATGTCGATAATTTAATGATAAGAAAAAAAAGCTTGCAACGTCATAACCTTTTTAAAATTATTAACTTCAAAAAAATCCTGACGTAACAAAACCAGGAATAGAGTTTAAAGCGGTTCTCGACTTTGATTGTATGCTCTGGCATAAAAGAACAGACTTGTTTTCATCCACTTTGTGATGACGTCAGTCATGCAGAGCTTGATTAAGAATACACTGGAGCACAATTTCATTTCCTTTTTTGATTTTCTAGTTAATTCTGTTTGAACGTCCTTTACGCAGTGTGATACATTTTCATTTTCACATTTGATATAATATGCTCTTTCTAGAGATTACGCTTCAAATCGGATGATTCCCAGTTGAAGTTCAACAACGCTTGTAATATGCTGAAAACTCATGTATGGAATGAAGCTTCTGCGTGTGTTCCAGTGCAACGTCATTGAAGTTGAGAAAATAAATTTATTCGTTCTTGTGACAAGCGATCTTCACTATAGAACTAAGTGCGTGAGCAGTATTTGAAGGAAAAATTTGAAGGTGACTTCTTTGTCTTCTTAACAATTTATGTGCAGATTAATAACAATAGAATCTAAGCCTTGAGGTTTCATTATTTCAGATAGAAATTTTTCATCAGCAACGAATTACAACTTTTGATTATGAAGTGATTATAAACGACCAATAATTCATCAAAATTGTTACACTGAAACATAATAAGTGTCACTCAATAAAAGCAACAAAAAATTCGTCACATTAATTACTGTGCTTCACAGCAACCGAGAAAATTTTCGTGTCCTTTGAAAACCTTCGGATATAAATTACGTTCTCTGTTCTTTGGTTTCGTGTCTCAAAACCTGTTGTATCAGTTTTAAATACCATCGCTTTCATATATTTACTGAATTTCCTTTTATTTTTTGTAAAACATTATATGTTCTGGCAACTATTTAAGGAATTCTCACTAAACAAGAACTTGACAGAATCGCGCCCGTCACGTACAAACCAATTCCATCGTTAAAAAAATGATTTCAGGCTAGTGTGTATCTACAAGAAACTTGAATGAGAAGCCAGAACATTAATCACACGACAAGCCATCACGTTTAAATGGAAATGCCAAGTGGTTCAATGGCTTCAAAATCAACATCGCAAACTCGAACAAAAGAATTGGTGACCATTGATTAAAACGGAACAGTTTTTCTTGCCATTGTCGTTTATAAATTTTGGATTAAGTAGAAAAAGCATGGTAATTTATTCTACGTGATGGATGCGATTGATTTTCTGTGGTTACATTAACAAAAACGAGCGTTCGAGGTTTTCTGGTGTAATTTCGCTGCGTCATTGAAATGCAAAATTAAATTTGAATCAAATATTTTTCGCGTCAGAACGCTGCTACGTTAATTCAGTTGACACTGACTCAAATTATAGTTTTTTTGCTGATTATGATTATTATTTTTTTCTCCATTCCGTCGCATCCACAGCAGCTATATTGTTTACAAAACTTTGTATTTTATGAACAAAAGCTTGATTAAACTTTGTGAGCTAGATTGTGAACATAAATGCTTTTAACAAATCTCCAATATCTAAGAAAATTGTTGATTTTCTTTTTCTTTTCTAGATCCAGAGATAAGCTTCTCTTTGCCATCGAGCAAGAATGTCTAACAGGGTGTCAGGCGGCTCGATCCCCACCAACTCCCCTTCCCTTTTTTCCATTCCTTGGTATTCCCATGTAATGACTGACATGGATCGTACCGTTCCTACACGAGTACCCCAGCATATTCAAGCCAACTTCCCGATCGAGCGAGCAAGTTATTCAAATAGCGAAAACGGTTGGGTGACGGGCTCCGTCTTCAGCCAATATGTACGAAATATGGCCGCGGAGGCAATTGAAAAGGCGTCAACATGCCAGATGATAAAATTATTTTGTTTCTGGATAACCACTCTTCTCATCTCGTCCACGATTGTTTTTAATTAGCGCTGGAATTGGGAGTTTACATCGTCACCTTGTATGAAAATGCCACATTCCTCATCCAGCCTGCAGATGTCGCCTGTTTAGATCTGCTAAAGGTGTACTGGAGACATGTCGCAAAGGAATTACAAAAAAAAGACATCAAAATAACGAAAACCAACTTTGCAAATAATTGGCTCGAAGCATTCCAGCAGCTTCGCCCGGAGACGGTCAAAAATGGCTTTATAATGTGCATCCTAGTTCCTTGGAATGCTCATGCTGTCGATTACTCAAAATGCCTTGGAGAAAGTTCAGTATTCATCCCAATACAAACAGCACAAGACTAAAGATCGTATGCGTGATAAAGTGGTAATCTTGAGTGCATGTGCGTATTATGATAGAGCCGTAGAAAGCCTTTATTTGAACTGACAAGACAACGCTCTCAGGATGAAATATTAATAAACTTTCACCGATTTTCTCCTCTTGCGACAAGCGTAGTGTCGCACATAATTGACGTCAGCCATTCACGTTAAGCTCATGTAAATTAGCAAAAATGTAGTTCTTTCTGTTTAAGTTAGCAACTTGAAAGACCGTAATTTTTGCACGTTCCCTGAAAGAACCCGGAGAACCCGGTTCAAGCAATTACTACGAAAGCTCCTTTATAAAACTGGTAATTTACGAAACCAAATTTTAGATCCTAATTGCGAAGATGGTCAGAACATGTGCTAAGGAATCTGAAAAAGTAGCATCGATCTGGAAGCTGCTATAATGTTGGCAAATTAAGATCGTTGGATAATTAAAAACTCATTTTTAATAAACGTAACTGTCATAGATTTTATTTCCACATTTCCTATAACTGTACAAATGCTTCCCTCGGGACTCTTAAACTTTCACTAAATAACAAAAGATTGTTTTCAACTTAAATAAATTGGCGGTGGAATTGTTGAAGAAATTATTTTGCAAATAAATAAACCTAGCAAGGAAACTTTTTCTTCTTCGCTCTTAAGTTTTCAGTTGAATAATTGATTGATTGTCATTTTTTATACTCATCTCTTTGAAGTTAAGTTGTTCAAAGCTCAACTAGCTACATTTAGGAAAGTCTCGGCAAAGAATTGTATATACAATTTGTGACGTACTTTTACAAGCAAAATGATTCTTGTCTATGATTGGAAGAACTTCAAGCTATTTAGTTTTATCCAGGAAATTTACAATAAAAAAAATCATTTCTTTCTTTCCTGACCAAAACTAACATATTTATATATTGCTTTTCATCTTGCACGGTTCTCATATGAAAGTGTATATGATTGAATTTAGACATCTTCTCTGTTTACATAATATGTTCCAGACATATTGAATATAACGTAAACAAAACAATAATCTCAAGAGGATTCAAATTAAAGAGATTGCGCAAAATTTACCAACAGCATTTCGAAACGTTAAGACAGTTTTCCACAACGAAAAAATTTAAAATTAAAATTGAAAAATAATCGAAAAAGGTCGAGTTTCAAATCACTTGTTAAGGATTGTTCAATTATATTCTCCAGAAGGGCTTTGTTGAAGAATAGTTTCGAAAAACCCGGAAATGAAATTGAAATGCAAGTTTTTTCTATGTGCCGTGTTTAAAAAGCAGCAATTAATGTAAATATTTGATTTTATTATTGCTTCAAATTGATGCTTTATATTTTCAAAGTAAGTTTTAAAACCCAATTCATACATTTCTTGTGTAGTGGTGTCTTCGAGTACACCATCGTGAAATACCAGCAAGAATACTCTCATAAAACATAAATGTCCTGCATTGTTATCATTCTGCTCATATTTATGAAAAACTGTTTTAACCACGTTTCAAAAATGGCGCAAAGAGTTTTCACAACACACAGCTTTGATGTGTTCAGGGCTTTTGGTCTCTTCAACTGAACAACTAATAAATTACAGCCGCTTGCTTTCATCCAAACAAACATTAAAGTACTTAAATTTCATGTTTCACTTGTATACGTAGAACACAGAACTCATTTTCGTTAGGATTTCGCTGTTTCACGAGAATGTCTCTTATCCATTTCTTCTTTATGGTCACAAAATTCAACAAACTGCTTTTCACACACATTCCCGTGTCGTCGGGCTTTGAAGGGAAATGTTGGCTTTAATTGTTCTGACATATTATTGCCATCTGTTGATAAACACGCTTTATATGAGAAAAAATAACATATCGCTCCTTACTTCGAGTTCCATAATCATGTCAAAGCAAGAAAGCGAATGTTCGAGACATAAAAAAGCTTTTTTCTTTTTTCTCTGCAAAGAGACACTATGCGTAAACAATAAAGATACATTTTTTCATTTAATCTTATTATTTACGGTTTTAACACTTTTATACATAAATAGATAGTTTTGTTCATATTACTTCTCGCGCGCATACTATGTGCTTGCCAGCGCTACCAAGAGAAGGGGATAAAGAACGTCAGAGGAAAACCTATTTCTGTGTTAACATCAATCACACGTATAAAAAGTTTATTTCTTTTATTTCTGCCACCAGCTAAACTCTTATGTGTACATGAACTTCAGCTAGACTTTCAATTTATGTACTAAGTATATCATACATTTTTAATCTTAACTTTTTTCTCTGTTCATTCTCTTAAAATACATTATGTTGGGATGTGAGATGGCAGGAAGAGAGACAGATGGAAGGGGAGTGTCAATCATCCTACGTAATATCTTAAAATTTAACAAGCTTTTTAGCACCAATCAAAGGGATTGATTTTGAAGTGGATGCACGAGCGACTTTTTTGTTACTTTAAATTGATGATGGAAGAGAGCGACAAAAATTCCACCATGTCTTGTCTTTCGATGCTGTCAATATCAAACCGAAAAGACTAAAAGTTTGCCTTTATGACATGAATATTGAATTTCCAGTTGAATCAACATTGGTGGGCTTAATAATCAAATTAAATCCAAACTGATACATACTTTTGATCCAAAATCAAATCATTCAATCCAGAAACCTTTCCGATTTGAAAAGACAGCCATATTCAAGCAAATTTCCCGCTTGTCGCATGAAATGAGTCTATAATAATATTCAGTTCTCTTGTAACATCCACTTTAAAATGAGTTATGTCAGCGAGTCTCGCGTAATCCCATTCGACGATTTCGCCGTCTACTGTTACGGCGTCCACATAAAATTCTCGTAAAAGCGTTGCGAAAATCTTGATTGAAGATGGTATAGAGAATTGGATTCAACCTATGAACATGGAATTTTAAGTTACCAACGGTGCTACAAGGTCGATTATGCTGCTGGAAGTGTTTGATACTTACGTCGAATTAAAATATCCTAGCCAGAGAAACAAGCTAATGATGACGGGTGGAAATGGACATTCATCGGCACAGATGGGTAAAAGTACAGCAATGACAAAGAATGGCATCCAACACACCACAAAAGCTCCCGTTATAATTGCCAACGTCTTCGCCGCTTTCCGTTCTCGCTTCGAACTTGTATCGTTTACCGTTGGAATCTTTTTCTTTAATATCGATGGCTTTGTTTTGTTTGTGTCCTTGTTAAAATTCGGTGGTGATGGCTTCTTCCATGAAGCAGGCATAGGATGAGGTGGGCAACTGATATTTGAAGGATATGCTACAGATATATTGTCGGCTGTTGGCGGGTCAATGTCGATTCGATCATCGAGTCCGTTGCCATAACTACATTTTTCCGGACTCGTGTTTGCCGATGAAACATTTGTAAATGCAGTGGTGGTAGTAGTGGTCGTTGCTTCGCTTATTGTAGGCAAACTAAGAGATGAATCCACATTACTCATTATTTTTGAAAAGTAACAGTCCAAAATAGTATCGAGCATAATTTATCAATAGAAAAATACTTACGGCCTGCCGATCACTGCGACTACAGCTGAAGCTATGACGCCACTGCCACTAGCAGCCTGGGCAACTAGTCCGCCAGGCATTACAGGCATTTGTTTTTTCTGTTGCTGTTGTTGCTGTTGTCCGTAGGAGACCTTCCATCGGATACCAAATGTAGATGTTAGTGGTATTTTACATATAGAAGCATTTGCTTTGCGGGGTTTGTCACTAGTTGCCTAAAGGGTATTTTGTTTTGCATTTCTATTTACATATGTTTCATCTTATATCATAAAATATGACGTTTGGTTGATATTTGTAACAAAAAAAATTATTTTGATATCGAATATTGCACAAAATCCATCAATTTTACTTTAATTTTGGTTACAAACAGTTTTTTCTATACTGCAAACATAAACAACAAGTTTCTCTCTCTGTTAGAATACAGATAACAAACGTTAAATTTAAAATGCTTCTCATTTACCACAATAACAAAGGAAGTTTAAAATAGCCCTTTAGTGATGTTACAATGCAACAATAAACAGAGTTGGAGTGCAGAACAACAACATGGCACAAACAATAAATAGACAAAAGACGGGAACTTTAAAGGGATGAAGGGCGATTAACGGGACTAAGGAATTCAAAGATAACATCATTTACGGCATGCCGCGACTCAGTTATTATTATAATACAAAGCAGGAAGTTTTAAAGTTAAAGAAACTACATTCAATAGTGTACTGTCTACAGTGCTTTATTATTAGTAAAATAAAACATGTGCAAGCGAATTCGAAATCGTTTATTATTGTTTCTTGCATAGACTTATACCGAAAACAGCCCGACTCGGATTTTGAAGTTTTTTCACAATTTAGCAAGCATTATAAGTGCATGCTTTTACAGATTGGTCCAAAGAGTTTTTTTTAATTGGGGCAGAATTTATTATCTAACAAGATACAAGCTGTTAAAAAAATCATATCGTTCAAATTTAAATAGGTTTCATTTGTTAAAGATAGAAAATCTAACTTAAATATCTATTTAGAACTTATTTAGAATCTTCAAAGTAAATTTGTTGATATGAAATGTACACATTAATTCCACTGTCAACACTGTCATCTTTATAGTTGAAAACACGCAGCACAACGGTAAATTTTGATTAAAAAGTTTTTAAAAAATATGTCTATTGAGTCACTATGGTTTTTGACTTTAATGAAAAGGTCATAACTAATTTTACCTTAATTGATATAGTCCACTTTTTACCTTTAAAGCTGATTGACAGAGCAAAAAATTTCACTAGATTGGATTTTTTACTTCTCAATGGATGAACTGCTCTCAAAAAATTTGAACGAGAAGCTGCTTATTGGAAATATAAAAATCCATTTCAATTTCAAAGTTGACTCTGCCAAAGTTCTCTTAATTTGAAATGGCACCAAAGTAACATTGAACAAACTTTCTTGAATTCCAAGAACCTTTGTAAATAGATCCAACCAACTACACAGTTTTACACTCATAAAAGTCCATTAGAACAGCTTTGCGTGTTCATGTGCTCTCGTTGTGACGAGGAATATCAAACAACAGTCGAATAATTTCATACGAAAGAGAAGAGAAAAGCTAGTGAATATAAAGCTCTACGCTTGAGTTGTTCGTTTCTTCGTTTACTGCGAGAAAACTTTTTATGTGTGTGTAATTTGATTTGCTTTGTTTCTGATCCATTTAATCTTCGAACAAAGTAGATTCCTGGAATTCACAGAACTTCTCAAAGCAAAAAATTGTTGCAAGCGAGGGTTCGAGAAGAATTTTTGTTACTTATTTGTAGAAACCATCGAGTCGGAATGCATGATTCGAAACAAACATTTGTGGAGGCAAAAAAAAGAACCAAGAGAAAAAGAAATACGCAATCATTGCGATTCCGTAATTTTCTATATTTTCCTCGTAACAAATCGACACTTTGAGGTTTCTGAAACAAGATTTCTGAGTATAATGAGTTGAAGGAAAATGGAATATTCAATCAAAGTTCAAAATCCAATGACGAAAATCAGTAAATTACCAAGCATAAATTCTTTATTTTAATTAAAGTTTCCAATCGATTGCACCAATTAAATGAAGTGAAAGGAATCCTTGAAAATAATGCTGGATTTGATTGCTATCGATTTACTTTGTTAAGGAACTTTAAAAATTTATTGCTGATATAATATATTAATTGCTGATATTTTAACCTACGAATAAACATTCTGAAATTTGACCACACCTAGTAAGTCTTTCGTTCAATTTATTTAAAAATCAATTAATCGACAGCACATAAATTGATAATCGAAAACTAGATTTAGTTTGGTTAGCTTCAAAAATGCTTCGTAAACTCTTTTTGTTGTGAAATTACTCATGACATTTGGTCGATGACGTCATTGCAAAGGAAATGAGTAGAACATTAGATTCTCCTTTCCATCATGAAACTTAAGTGTTGACAGAGTAAACACATGAACATAAACACTCAGAAAACCGTAAATATAAAAGGAGCAAAGAATAATATCATTTTTTATGTGCTTGGAATCATTTTAACTTAAGGCAGGCCAAGAATAAGAAGCGAGTGGAATAGAATGGAAAATTGCCGATATGTGACTCGAAAGAGAATATTTCAGGAGCAGGCGACCACGTTTGTCACTTTTCGCAAAACAAAATATGCTGGCAAAGGTCAAAAATGATTCAAGAATCGACAAACAAGCCAGCAACTGTGCACAAGACATGACAAAAACTTTTCTAAGACTTTAATGATCATCAATATGTCATGTTCAACTGATGACACAGGTACGGGGAACTTTATATCAGAATTTAGACGAACTTTGAGGGTGCGTGGAGTTGTTAACTTTAATAGCTTGATAGAGACATCGTTGGAAAAAGAAATGTCATTTTATTCTGATTACCGACTGCTTTGGCATGTTTTGACGGAAGGAAATCCATTACACAATTCAACTCAGTGGCATCAGTTAATGTGCATTTTTCGTATGATGAAGATGTTGAATGGGAAATAAAAGTGGGAAGGAAAATGATGTTGTGATTACAAACTATGGCTATTAAAGTGCGGCAAGCTGAAATTTGTTTTACTGTACGTTTACGGCGAATACGTGTTTCTGTGCATTCCCTGGTAAATCTTGCGGAATTAAAGTTTTATCAATTTTGGGGTAAGCTTTCCGCAAGTTCCAGCCTGCACGGATGTCACCTATTGTGTACTTTTCACTAATTTTCCAGATTGTATTCGCAAACAACACACAACTTTGTGGGTAAGTGGTGGTGCTTATGATGCTTGCGTGGAGTCATGAAGTTTAGAATTTCAACCAAATCAAAATAATTATTTGCTTGCTGGGTTCACACTTATAATTTAGTGGATTTAAAGTCAGTACTTACAACAAAAGGCTTAGACATCGGTATCAATTGCACAACAGTTTTCCCCTTATTATTAAATTTTCCATTTTACGAAGAGATAAATGAATTATATGTAGTGAAATCACTGCGTCATTAATAAATAAGGCTAAAAATCGATAGGAAGGTTCTATGAATAGTGCAAGAGCGTTCCATTAAACGGGCGGGTCGACAAAAGAATAACTCGACTACACATGAGACTCAGGGTATTGGAAAAAGCTTAATCGAGCAGGCTGTAGAAAGCGCCAATATTTCAATAAAACATCAGCCAATGTCAACAGCTAAAGCTTTTTTCTTTTATCGACCACAAATAGAAAATTTCCACAAGAAAAAGGCTCAAGTTTAACATGTTGTAATATTAGAATTTTGGGGTAAGCTAAATTTTATTTTGGAAAAGCAAACTTGGTAAATAATGTCTCACACGAGTTCATACCGGGCTCTTTCGTGATTGGACCCAAAAAAATAAACTTAAAAAAGTTGTGGCCACGGCTGAGGCATTATAGCTCCACATTCCTAGTCACGGCCAAAATCAATATCACTTTTTCCTCACAACCCAATTTGTTTAAAAACGAGAAAAGAAATGAAAACCTTCTCAATAAATTCTAATCGTTATCTAAAAGATAAACAAAACCACTTGAACGAAATTCGTCTTCTGCTTGTGATTGTCGTCCCAAAGAGGCAAATAAACATGTTTCTTTTCCTCTTTTTTGCCGCTCGAGATGTACGCTGCGAGAGAGTAAGCACACAATGATGTATTCAGGAGTCACAAGGGATTTTTTGAACCAATAAATGAACCAATCATGGATAATGGAAATCTTTTCATTCCACCAGGCACTGAAAAACTCGATTCTACAACAAACTTCTTTCTGTTTAGTTGGTCCGCGACTCTTCCGCTCCAGTGAGAAAGGAAAACATTTGCAAAACATAGAGAATCGAGGGACAGCACAGAAGTGGAAATTCAAAGTATGGGTTTTCCAATTCGGATCTATGCAGGAATGAAAGCTTTAGGAGTAGAGAATAAAGCACAAAAAGATAAAAGTTCTTCAATTTTGAAGCGAAAAGCACTTAAAAAAAATCGCAATAAAGCTGAGGGATGAAGAGACAACACGGCCAATGTAAAAAGGGGAAATGCGATTCCCTCTATTTGAGTCAGATGCAGAACGAAAGTTTTTAGGCTTTTGTGATTCTTCAACTTCTAATAATCATTAAAAATACAAAAGACTCAAGACCATAAATTTTAATTAAAACGAGAATGTTCGCAAGGCACAACAGCAACAACATTCGAGCAATAAATTAGAGGGTGGGCAAGGGCGGGAGTTGGGCTTTTTGGCATTTTTAAACAAGGCTGTCGTTTGGGAATGGAAGTGAACCAAACAAAACAAATAGGAAAAAAGAAGAAAACATAAACAAAACAGAAGCATCGTCTATTTACCTGTTGTCTTCGTCGAATTCTTTTCCGAGCCACGAGGAAAATTCTCCAGTAGAGAAACAAAATTGCCAACAACGGAACATAGAAACTCGAAGCAGTTGCGAAGATTTGATATCCAATATCCTGCGATACCAAGCACTCGTAGTTCTCTAATCTTGTGTTCCACTCGGGATCTTTCCATCCAAACATCGGCGCGACTGATACGAGGAATGAGAGAATCCACAGGATTACAATCATGATTCCTATTCTTCTAGCCGTTCGTTGGTGGGCATAATCAATGTTTGTTACGGCCCAATAACTGTGGAAACCAAAAAATTAAATTAATAATTTTATCGGAAACCATGTGTGATGCACCAAATAGTTGGGCGGAAGCTTTTCAATTTCGGTGTTCTATGGTTGAAAGGATGAAATTGTACTGCAAACAAAAGCACTGAACAATTAAAAAAAGCTTGAAGCAAATAAAGTGCAATCTTTTTGTTCTCTTTGTATAGCGTTGTTAAATCCAACAAAATGATGGAAACTAAATCAAAATTTCTTTATGATGATGGAATTTACTCTTGCGAAATAGTTCAATTAGAAATGCTTTAAAATTGGTTTGTTTGAAATCTGTTTGATTGATTAAGAAAATTGTCTTCAATCGCTCTGAGAACTTTTGAAGTTTTCAATTAAATTTGTTTTAAAATTGCCACTTTGAAAGATAGACACAACTAATAAGTTGTTAGTTGAAATAAAGCTTGTAGAATAACTTTCATCGACGGAAGCAAAGCTTAACAGTCTTAACAGATTGCCTGAAACAATTTTGAAGTTTATAAAGTCAATGTTCTAGTAAGGGTAGTTATTGAAGTTATTATTCAAATTTATATATCTCTGCAATGTTTACATGAGAACTTGTCTAGTTTCTAAAATATGTGGATCTTTTCCCTTTTCAAGCTTTTCATTTATGCCTTCCGGGGCTTTTAAAGCATGCCGTGTATAAAGCGATTCAATTAAAATTTAAATATAGTTTTTTTTAAATATTCACTAGTCTTATTAGCTTTAACTTAAATTAATCACATTAAATTTCAAGAGTCATATTATGCCAAAAGGGCTTGGCCTTCAATAGTTCAAAAGCTTCGTCAAGTCATCAAGGACACTAGCCAAATTTATGCCTTTCCCTACATCATTCCCTACATCATTTCATTTAATGAAATAATTTGCTTCTTGAAGCGGAACAAATGTTTGACATAGTGCATGGTGCCGCTTGCGTACGACCACTTAGACTTTTCACTTTTACGGTATTGTGTTAATTTTCGAGCGCTTTTAGACCATTAATTTTATTAAAACGTTGTTAAACCGTGGCCAAATTTAGCCTTGAACTGCTGATAAACTTTTCTGCATGGAAAAATTGAAGTTACATATAAGGTCGTTCTCAGATTTTTAAGCGAATTTGATGATATTGAAATGCTATTTTGCAACTACAGGATTTAACTTTAGTATGTTGATTCAAAAGCAAGCATATAACAGAGGCTAAGTGGATGGAGGAAAAACATGATTAGAAGCTAGAGTTGAGGGAATAAATAAAAACAGAAAAATCGAACATTGCTGCCTAATAAAATGCTAGCAGAGTTCAAGATAGCTATCGTATTGGGAGGTCTGTTTAATGCTTCCACACTAAATATTTAACAAGCAGACTTACCGATCCAGCGCTATAGCTACAAGATGGAGAATTGATGCTGTGCAACATAAAACGTCACTACTCGTCCACATGTCACCTTTGGATTTGATAAAAGTTGTTAAAGTCTTAATCTTGAGTTTGAGTAAGTGCACTCTACTCACAAAGTTCCGGTCCCAGCTTCCATTCTCGTGAAATCTCGTAAACAGCCGATAAGGGCATAACGAGACAAGCGACTAAGAGGTCCGCTACCGCTAACGAGAGAATCAGGTAATTCGCAACACTTTGAAGATTTTTTTCTAATAGGATTGCCGCTATTACAAATACATTTCCTAAACGGGAGCGGAAGAGAATAGTACGCAAGTAAATATAAATTTATTGCAAACGTGAGCATTTGTTTCTCGTGAAGAGAATTGTTGTACATTTCAAGTTTGTATAAACAAGCCTCCTTGGATTTGACTTTGCCAGATGGAAAGTGCAAAACATAAATACGGAAATTAATTCGATTCAAGTCGAGTCGATTCAATTCTTGTTCTCTTTTGCTTTCTTTTTAGTATTTCCCTCGCATTTTCTCGCTTTATGGATCAAGGCTGAATCGTCTCAAGTTGAAGTATTTATTGCACATCGCTTTCAGGCTGTTGAGCGTTTCATCTTCCCAGTTCCGCATCTCCACGACTCATCTAATTGCAAAGTTTAGAGGAAACTTCTCTTGAGACGTACATACTATTAATTGCACATAAATCAAGCAATATAAAAGTCGTCCTATCAAGTAACTGTTCGCAGGCTCTCATCGCTCCCATCAAGCATACTTTTCAAAATGTCTTATATGAACAGCATTTCTTAAGGATGTCAGTTTTAAAACCCAAAGATAGGGAAAAGTGTTATTATTTTTGTAACAAAAGCACTCAAAATAAACGAAGATAAGTTTAAATGAATTACAACCTTCAAAAAAACGTTTCCTCTTTCTATGTTTTCCGACCGTACAAAGCTCAAGAGCGTAAGTGCTTTTAATTTTAAAACGAATCAACAGTTGAATAAGCTTTGAGTACTAGATACGTTTTTGCAGTGATACCCTCTGAAACAGTTGTCGGTTTGGTTTCCTTAGAGAAATGAGTTTCAAGTCGTCTTAATTTAAATGTAATCATGGAAATTCTCTTAAGGAAGTGAAATATTCCCCGTGGGCAAACCTTTTCTCGCATGAAAATTCTTTCCACTTTCATCTTTGTGCAGCATATATAAGCATATATATTTTCATTAAGTTTCCGTAAGAGTCTCTTCAACTTCAGTGAACTCATCCGTGGTCTCGCCTTTCGCATTTCCCATTTTTAATTTCCTGAATCCAGAGGGACTGCCGCGCGAAGCCAGACAGTTAGTCTTATGAACGCTGCTTGCGACATTCCATCTTAGAACGACACAAAAATCCGTCCGAAAGAAAACCCATCCCAAAAACTCTTTCTTCCGACGCGTTACCTTAAAAAACGCCATAAATTTCCGGAAAGAAATCACTACCAAAAAGTAAAGCATTTTGAGATGCTCCCAGGTTCAGAACAAATGAACTGCTTTTTCTTTATCCGAAGTCACAATTTACGAAAGATATATTTCCAATTTCCGAGAAAATTTATCAATCGTCTGTGCCTTGGAAAAGCCTCACATAACATTAATCCAACGATTTACTCGTCGTTTTCCTTTGTCTTCTTTCATATTCTCCTACGGTTCTACCAAAATTTCTGTGTGATCTAAGAGGAAATTTATGAAGTTAAATGAAACTTTTTTATGCTTTATAGCGGCTATAATTTTTCTTCTTTTCCCCTTTTTGTGCTGCTTTCTCCTTTAGCCATAAATAAGAAATTTCTCCTTATGATGTTTCATTACGACTGAGAGATGAAAAATTCCTCAGCGAATTAATACAACACCAGGAGAGAGAGCGAAAAAAGCGAGTGGCGGCTGAGCGACTTTCTTCCTTCCGTCAATTTTTGCACTTTACTTCGCGGCGCTGGTATCACTTACAGCTTTCTGTTGTGTGCGCGGCTGACAAACCGTCAAAACCAAACTTTTGGTCGAAGGAAAATCGTTTCGGCTAATGTTGGAGAAACAATCCGATACCAAGGCCTGCTTTACGATGTGTATCATGGGAGTAAAGAGAGATATCACGATAAAAATGCTTTCACTCCCTCTTTCTTCTTTTTACTCATTTGCCGTAGAATGATTTTTTTTTTGAATGTTTCGAACATCTATATAAAAAAAGCACTGCCGTGGCAAAATTTGATGCCTTTTGGAAGCGGAGGGGGGCAAGGGTATAACCAAGTCTTCCACAGAAAAAAATAATTTAATAGTGAACAAAAGGCTGAACTTGTGGCATGCAATTCACATAATACAGTTGCTGTTCGTTCTCTGACAATTTTAGAGCCAGAAATGTTACCCTCAGCGCCAAAATCATAAATTTTCCACATCAGTGCGTAATGTTTTGATTGTGATTCAGACAAAGACGTGATGCAAGTAGTATATTCTCTAGTTTGAGTTTTTTCTATGAACATCCTAAGAAAATAAACTTTTTCCGACAAAATACAACCAGGCTGATTTTCCGCTGTAAACACGCTACATTTCTCTTCCATTAACTTGTGCTGATGTGCTATAGTGAAACATGAATTTGTGGGCTGCATGATTAACTTTAAATGTTTCTTTTGGACCACAACTTCCAAACGACGTTTGTTGGTGAAATAATTTTCATTTCCTTCCTCTGTAGATTTATATCCATACATCGTTAAATTTCTTCCTTGCCATTTAACCTTCGCTAACTGCTGCTGTGACTGAAGCTTTTACTTTGCTCTTTTTGTCCATATTTTATACCACGCGTTTAGAAAATTGTTTCATAAATTTCACATCGTCGTCGTGGACGTGAAAGCAGAGAAAAACGACAGCGATGGAGAAATGTAATGTTAAAGGAATGTCAAGCGAGTAGCAACAGCCGAAGCGAAAGCCATTTAGAAGCGGTTATATTTTCCGGGGGTTAATATCGAATTCCTGAAACAGTTTACAACTTATAATTGAAGAAAGCTCCGAATTTTAACCCGGACTGCTGAAACTAGGGTTGCTGGAGGTTTTTCATGCTAAAAACATGGATCTTCCACCGTTCACAGACGCAAAAGCTTGTTAAAATTTTCTCCCCAAAAATAAATTCCCTATTTCAGCGGTGTTCACTGAGTGCGACGCTTTTTTTGAACTTTACCACCCCTCCACCGTGTTCTTGCTTTAGGGCATAAATGGGGTTGATACGCTTTGTTCAATTTTGAGAGCACAGCTAGAGTGCTTTGGATCAGCATTTTACGTCCCCAGGACCACTTCAATTTCACATAGCGGTTGCAAGTTTTCGAATCCTGGTTCACCCTCTTTTCTCTCATGCCGGCAGCAATAAAATGACGTCAATGATTGACAACTGCCAAACGCTTTTTAATTTATTTATGAAGAAAATTGAATTTTTGTCATTTGCCGTGGCTCCAAAGTTAAACTTCTCTTAAAAGATTAAATTCGCAGAATTTTTAAATGGAACTTCCTCTCACCCTGTACAAGTTTGCATTACCCCAGAAAGATTCAGATTGAAGTCTCAATCCATTAAACGAGCATTTTTGAGCTTAATACACAGCAAAGCCTTAAAAAATGACAAAAGGTCATTATCACTGTTTAACATTAATTAAATATGCAGATAGCATTTCTAACTAATTTTTTCCTTTCCTTGGGACGAGAGCGTTTTGTTTGAGAGTGCTTTTGCCTAAAAGAGTTTCAAAGGGCGAACAAAACATAAACTTCTTCATGAGAGGATTACACCAAAAATATGTTAATAAAAAAAGGTTCACTTCGGTTTTTTGAAGAACAAAATCAATCTCGATTATTTTTTCCAGGAAGTCTGTTATTTTTTCTTCATCGAATGAATAAAAATTTAATTTGTGGCTTGTTCTAGTTACAGTTGAAAAAATATCAGACTTTTTATGTAGACTCTGTTTGCCTTTGAAGTCAAATCTAAGTAGATTTTGAATAATAGATTACTCACCTATAACCGTTGCAAGAATAATAATTCCTAATATAACAGCCGTAGTTACAACTTGAATGAAATAAATAGTTGATTCAAACTGTGTTGCTTTGATATCCGTAGATCCGTTACCTGCCAATTCATACTCCGACCCATTAAAAAAAAATGAATTGTTATTATATATTCTAATGAAGTCGTCACTAATGTTTCTGAATGTCTCATTGAATGCATTGTTTTCAATGGCATTGGAGCCATTAATTAAGTTATTATTCACATCACCAATCGAACAAATCACAATGTTCAGAAGTTTCTGTTCGGTGAAGTCACTACAGTCCACTAAGCTACTTAGGACACTTTCCGTAGTGAAGTTGCCATAGTGACCCGTACTGCCCCCCAGCAAGGTCTCATTGATTGGCAGAGAACTCGTTACATTCAGCATTTTAACATCATTCATTATCGTCGTTGAACTCACAGCACTGCCACTAGCACTGCTTGCTGTTGCTATGAAATCTCCGAATGAATTATTTTGTGTCGATTGATTAATTGATTGCTCGAGACCTTCTCGTGCATTCTCATGTGATTTAAGAGCGTGACGAAATGAGACCGATGTTGATGCTGACACAGTAGTTGTAGCTATTGTTGTCAATACGTATTGTCCGACTTCAGGAAACGAAGGTGGAGCGACTGTCGATGATGAGAATAATGAGAGCTGAGCGAAGGCTGATAGTAAATCATTCCAAAATGTCATGTTTCTTGAAGTGTCGCTTGATGACGCATGAAGTGACCAAGGCCAAGTTGATGATAAATATGTGACTGTTGCTCCCGTAGCTGGTGTTGAAAACACTGGTGACATTGTAAGCTACTCATGAGTCTGTCATTTTTCATTCTTCTCTCACCCCTCCGAAGCTTTTTTGTCATAGCCTTCTCGCTCAGTGCTTTTCAGTCTCTCGCATGATTCTGAAAATTTCCTCTGTATCTCTTGTTCTTGACTCTATGACTTTTTACTCCACTTTATCCTTTTCTTTTGATCGTAAATCTGTGCTTGTAGAATCAATGAATATTACGACTAACAAACTCATTAGTCCTGGTTTCGTCTCTTGACAGTGTCGTATGTTCTTTTCATTCAGTTTTCTCTATTCAATAGTTCCACTGATGTGAAGAAATGCTTAACTCGTTGAGCTTCCCTTTTTCATAATTGCATGCACAGTCATTTATTCATAAGTTCGCTTTGCAATTTCTGAGTCTGTTCTAATTGAAAAATATTTTCAATGGAGAGAGAAATGGAAAGGAAAAAAGATCTCGTTATAACTTTGCTGATGCGGTTTTCGTAGAATTGTTGTTTATTGAAATTTGTTGCTGGCGGAGAGATGATTTCGAAATAAGTGAAGCAAACTTTGAATGGAAAGGCTGAGATTATTAAGTTTCAACAATTCTGATTTAATTGTAGATAAAGTTTGCTCTCGGGGAAGTTTTAAGCTCGAAAAAATCTTATAGTTTTGAAGGCAAGTAATTATCCAAACTAATTTCCCAAATCCCCTAATTACCCAATATCTACCGTTATTATAAGGAACTAAAGAAGGTAAATCATAAAATAATCTCCTCTCCAACTTCAATCAGTCTCAGATGAAATCTGAATCCTTATAAAATCATCCAAATCGCAAACTTGTGCCGATGACGCCTTGAAACCTGTTTTTAATCTTATTATAAAGTTTCACTCGGCTGTCTCTTATTCTTGCCAGCTTTAATAACTTTCAAAACTGTACTTTAAGATCTATTTATTTTCGATAGAAGAGAGTTTAGCACTGCAGACGGGATGAGAGAATTTTCGTTTTTTGTTTATTTTTTAATCAAAGAGACTTATAACTTATAGCTATTTTGATCTGGAGTGAAAAAATAACTCATACGAGAAGAAGAAAGCTAAATGAGATCATTAAAACGAGTTTCACTTGAGCAAACACATCGCAAACACACCATCGATTCGCTAATCGGCGGGAAAAGTTTTTGTTTACACTTGAAATAAATAAAAAGAAAATACATGAAGAATCGTAAATTTTCAGTCGGAATCAGACGCAAGAACGTTGCTGAATAATTAATCATCTCGTGAACAAATTTTTACACGTGCAGTAGTGCAATGGGATTCATCAAAGGAATTTGAAATGCAAAGCTTTTCATCCAGAAAAATACACTTTCAGCAGAAAAGCACTCCAGGCGACTGTAATTTATTTATGTCTTTTGCTGATGTTTAATGTGTATACATTTTTTTCAAAACATCCCATACCAGGGGGTTCATATCAGACGAGTCTGCTGAGTTTTAAACAAAAATGAGTTATACGACGCTCCGTAGACATCTCTTAAAAAATTCTACCGTTTTGCAGTTTAAATCGATAAATTTAGGAAACTTTCACGATGATTAATTTGACATGATACATACTTTGTAAAAAAATTTGTTGTTTTTGAGCTTTGTTGAATGTTTCTTGTTTCAATTCTTCAAAGTATTTGTTTTCAAAGAAAACCCGAATCGACGTCTTGATATTGCCTAAAGTTCTTATATCAATTCAGCACATCTTTTTAAAAAATAATTGAGCTTTTTGATGAGTTAAGTTGCATCGATGTGTGGACTGTGGCTGATATTTTTTTCCAAAACATTTTTTGTCAAAACGCCTGGAATCTGAAGCATAGCAGGAAAGATAATTTAAAGCATTTTGTAACCGAATCTGTTAGATATTGTTACGCCTTGTTGTTATATTTGTGGTGATTCTGCCTTCAAACAACTTGAAGAAATTCGATATTTATGGGGTTTCTACTTCAAAGCACTTGCTAATAAATAATCTCAGAAAGATTTTCTGCGGTTTTGCCGCACATTTCACACTCTTTAAAGCTGCTTCCATTGAAAAGTGCTGAATTTATTCAGCAAACACGAGATGATCCAAAATTCGTTCTTTCCGATGATTTGCACGTATGAAATTCATACGAACATGTTTTTTTCTTCGTTTCACCTATTGATTGCAGTAATTTTCAACATCTTTATCGAGTTCCTTCGCTTATTTCGAAATCAAATTCGTCTCACGACTCATCCATGTTGCTTTTTTCTCTTTCACTTCGACTTGTTTTTCCAGAATACAGACGTTGTGCTGTTTAACAGGGAATTTAAATTGTCATTTCGATTGCTCAGCTGCTATTCCGAAAACTCTCGTGTAACGAATGTGAGAACACATCATTTAAATGAACTGGGATCTAGAACATTTACTGATTAGATTTTCTGAAGACTTTAAAAGAGTATTCTCGAAATAAGAGCATTTTTTGTGACTCGTCAAGTTCTTATGACTACGAAAATCACGCGAACCTTTTCGAATTTTCAAAGACTGTCAAGAAAATTTTGTTTCAAATTAAACTAAATATTTTTGGGAATTTTATTGAAGCCTCTTTCAAGACATTTTCAGATCCTTTAGTTTTTGTTGCATTTTCTTTACTTAAAAGGTTGAATTCTAACAAGAAAAGTTATTGTGTTAAGTTTAGTTGTTCAAATCGGTAAGTCTAAAATCAAAGTTTTAAATCAAAGTTTTTATTTGTTGTTTTAACTAAAGAGTTTCACTGACAAAGTTTACCATTAGCATTGATGTTATCCGGTACGTGATGTTTCAAAAAAACTCAGAAATTTTGACACTTTGCTTAAGCTAAAAGTTTGTTGTTGTTGTGGTTGTTGCGTGCCTTCAAATTCATATTTTCAATTTTTTCATTATTCTCCTCTTTACTTTCAATTTCCATTTCAAGATCATCGAACAGTTTTGCATTTAAAACACCTGTTCACGTTTTGAAAGAGAAAGAAAAAGTTTTCCAGCTTTTTTCTTTCTTATCATGGTATTTTCTCGGAACTCCTCCACAAAAGCATTTTTCCTGCTTTCATTTTCATCGTTCTTTATGACTGAAATAACTCTTGACTTTTTCCGTTCTATACTCTCATTTTTCACATCAACCGGAGCTCATCAGTGTGTTCAGCAGCCGAAATGGTTTATACTTTATTGATTTATTCCTTTATTTTCACATTTATCTCACAAACGATGAGTTTTATCGCTTTTTACACAATATAGTCGAACGCAAGAGAAACGAAAGCCAAATAATTCTTGAGCTTTGAAGTAAACAAAGTTCTTTCTTCACTTGATTTTTAACTTTTCAATTATCATTTTTACTTCGTCTTCAATCACCTCAAATTAATCCAGTTTCTACGTTAATGAGATGTTCCTGCCGTTCAGGGGGTTCAATTCCACACACCTGTGTTCGGCATTTGTTTCGTCGTCTGATCACTTCAAACAATGTAAAAGGTTTCTTTCTTGAATTCTTTCCTTTTTTATCACTTGAGAAACCAATTTTTCTTCCTTTTTATGCCGCCTTGCGAGGCAACATTCGAATTCACGTCTGACGAGGCGTGAAGAAAAAACTTAACTGAACTCGACGACAATCCGCGAAAGATTGTAAAAAGTTTTCCATCAGCAATAGACGTCAATCGAAACACTCAAAGTGCGCAAACGTAACGTTGTCTCGATGCTTCACTGGAACGAACCTTGAAAAGCGTGCTGAGAATGACGGTCGTACTAGAATGTTTTTCACCAAGAAAAATGCTTCTTTATACATTTTTTCTTCCTTTATTGTTTTCAAAGACCAAATGGTGATATTAGAAAAAATCTCATTTAAAGAAAACTTCCCGGAAAGTCTGCAAACGTTGAGCATTAGTTCGGTCACCTATATCGCTCCATGACAAAAACACATCAGCAGCTGAACATCACATGTCTATTTCCGAGGAAAAAGCTTTGTTTGATCAAAAATGCGTTGCCGTTTTCACCGTGGGAAATTTGATTTAGAAAAAGGGTCCAATTATAAATAAAGTCACTCCGAAGAGTATCTTCATGAATTTTTCATGCACGCTTAGGGTGACAACGAAATTTGACTTCTGAAGCGCCAACCAGCGAATTCTCTGAAAAGTATTCACTTCCCTCTTCAAACGAAAATGTACCGATCTTGAAAACTTAGAATTTTTATACAATTGACCGCAGCCAAACTTAATCAAACTTAATTTAAAATAATCTCTGAAACATTTCGAGATCTGTCAAATCGTTGTAAAAATTTTCCCATTAAACTTCTTCCTAAAACTTTCATCCTTTTGAAGTCGGCGACTTAGTTAATAAGGCGTAATTGAAGTTTTATGAGATTTCTAATTAGAAGAATTTTAAAAGAATCTGGGAAGTTTTCACGCAATTATTTTTGATGTTTTGAAACTTTTTCGAGTGTCTACTCAAGTTTCAAATAAGACATTTTGGGTTAAAATATTCACAACTTTTGTTGAAAGTTCGACACGCTGTTTTGGCTTTATAAATTATTTAACAGACATGGCGAAGAGAAATATGTCAATACTCAAACTTTGATGTCCAAAATCAAGTCATGGCAATCGAAATGCTAAAAGAATACGAAGAGCATTCTTCCTAGGAAATTATGGGCAGCAACTTTACAAGTAAATAAAAGCACATGTTTAACAATCGTGAATAAATGAAGGGGAAATGATAAACTACTAACAACTGAAATGAAATGGCATAAATTATTTAGCCAAGAGTCTGTTCTAGTCTTCAACGCACAGCAACATGATTGTAATTTAAAGCCATTCCTGTTATTGACTGCTTGACTGCGATTAATGAAACGTTAAGGAAAAGGAAAGAAAGAAACGAATCGGAATAACGTTTGATCAAATAATTTATGAGAAACCCCTTTTTTCTTTAAATTGAATCAAGATTCTTTTTTTTGCAAGCTTCTCGGTGCCATTAATTTTAGTACGCAATCTGATTTATATTACTCAAAAGCATCTTTTGATCAACAAACGATTCTCAGTAAATGTTTGAGGCTGCCTGCAGCCATAGAATTATTGTCTGAAATTATTCTTCTTGTTATCATTTCAGAACGTTTGACTAATTGTTAATTCATTGGTTAGAAATTTGTAATTTGGCAAATTTACAGTCTTTTCTGGATCTTTTCCATGATTATCGAATTTTATTTAAATTTCGGGTAAATGTAACCTTTTTTGGGATGTTTATGGGATATGTCACTGGACGAAAACTTAAAATTAAACTTTAATTCATTTAAATAAGAGCTTACATGAATTAGAGTTTAATTTTAAGTTCTTTTTATTAAACACTGCTTGGTTTCCACTCGTGGATTATTCACGAGCTTCCTATTTGACGTCATTTCATAACTTTAATTATCTGGAAACTGAATTAATTCCGTTGATTAGAGAATTATTTGAATCTTTGTCCACGCTCAAGGCGTTCTTAATCGAAAAAAACGTAAAAGCTCGGAAAAGAAACGAATTTTAACAAATGTTTTCACGTTTTTCCGTTTGAAACGATCCGAGTTGTCTTTATAACTTTTGTGTTATCACTCGTGTTTCATTATCTTAGAATAAAATTGTTTTAAATTTATTTTCCATGCTCTATTAGAACTTTTTGTCTGGAATTTACATTATTTTCGTTGTCGAAACACGAGTTCTTTTTTAAGAAATTTCTTTCAAATTTACTCGCTCGAAAAACTCACAATTTATCATCATTTTGCGCAAGAAAAAGTTGTTTCGAACAAAAATGTCACACATGCCTGACTTACATAATACAACCAAATACACGTTTGTTCGATAGCACAGCTTGTATAAAAAGCTACGCAACAATCACCACATTCAAGTAATTGATTAGGTTGATTCCATGTCTGACCGAGTGATTTGATCAAATCTGAATCACGTTCCATAATCTGATCTTCCGCATTCAGAGGGATAATATCGTTTGTATAATTGACTCTAGAAATTCCACTCCACACATCATTTATACTTACAAACCTAAATTTTAAATCTCAGAACGATTCAATTGAAAAGGCCCTTTCATCGAGTTGAGGATAAATTTTAATCCCATGCTTTATGATTTATGCCTTTTGTCCCATTCTCCCAGGAAGTGTCTGAAAGAAATTCATAGGGGAAAATTTAAGCCTCCCTTTTACTCTGGCTTCTTGTCGGGGCCTCTCTTCCATGTCTAAGCTTTTTCCTTATAGAAAGTCTTAGAGAAATTCAATTTACCAATCATTCACCAAAGAAAATTGATTTCATTGAGAAAATCGGAAAATCTCTGGCTCCTTTCTTTTTTCACACAGCCTTCTCCGTGATTCATGCATGATTTTTGTTATAAATACATAAAAAGCAGTACGGAATGTCATAAGCGGTTTTTTCAAGAGGCATGATGCCACTCTGAGTTATTTAATATTGAACATTATGGGGATCTTTTTAGCATATCCCGCAAGTTAATTCCGTAGTGGAAAATTGTGTTCATCAGAGTAAAATGCTTGAGAAGAGCACTTCAGTACATTGTCGAAGCGTTTAGTCAGCTTATTAGCTCTCTCATGTAAAGATTTTTTGATGCAAATGAATTTGTCTTGTAAAAATTTCAGAAGCTTATAAAAGCAATGAAGAAACATATAATGTAAAATTTGGAAAGTTTTCAATTAAAATGTGAAAGCTTGTATAGCCTGTTCTGTAATTTTGTGGAAGGTACAGCAAAGTTCATTGTTCAAAAAGCTTGTTATGGAAGTTTTAGTTGATTAATGAACGTTAAGAACTATTTTAAAGCAATTTCATAAAGTTTTAAGCATTTTTAAGTATGTAGTTTATTAAAAACTCCAGAGTCTATAAAATGTTATAAAGAAAATCTAGAAAAATGGACTCTGCTTGTTAACTACTGCCTTACTTACTTACATACTTCCGGTGTTCGAATGATTTTTCTTCAAACTATTTTTAAAATCAAATTAAAAGAACTTTGAAACTCCGGCGGTTTTATTACTCTGTTTTCCAAGTTTTTCTTAGAGCTGTTGAAATCTCTCAACTCAAGAACAAAAGGTTGATGAAACAAAAACAAAACGAAATAGTTGCTTGTTTTTAAACAAAAATGTTCTGCGGGCCGCTTTCAGTTTAAGTAAACTGCTATGATTAATAGCTTTTCACTTAAAATTTTATGTTTTTTGTCTGGTAACGTTGTAAAGTAAAGTGTTTTGATATTTACAAATTAAGAAAGTGATTGTAAGTAATGTCTAAGGCCCTTTTCGTTTTTTGTTCCATAAATCATAAATGTGATATCTTGAGTGAAGCAAAACAAGAAAAAAAATGTTAATATAAAGCAAATAAACTCCAAGAAGGAATTCAGCCATAAAAAGGCTAGTAAAAGTGAAAAAGACCAAAGAAGAAGGAAAAAGTGCTATAAAGAGCAATTTTCCTGGCAAACATCCAAAAGGTCAATTGTGGGTTTGAAATCTTAGTAAGAAGATTAAATTGGCGAAGTAGTCTTGAACAAAGCTGGGATGTGCTGTTCAAAACAAGGTGAGAACGTTGGCATTTACTTAACATTTATTGCGTTGTTCGAATGCAAAAACACTTGATTACCGTTTAAATTGTGACTTCTTTTAGGTTTAAATATTGTTCAGGCAAAATCAACATCGTAACCATATTTTCGAACAAAAATGACGTTTGAACTCAGTCCGTGAAATTAAAATGTAGATCAGATAGCAACCACAGCACAGCAAGTAATGGTAGCAATAGGCAATTGTTCAAGAATCTAATGAAAACATTCATCAGCCACCCCAGGCAGATGTCTTACTCGATCTCTAATGAAAGGGGAAATGTTTAGTTATCAAGCAATAAATATCACCATGCTGAGCTAGCGCTCTTTTATATTTATTGCTGGATTTAAATTAATTTTGACCAATAAATGAGCCTAGCTGTTTTGCGCGTGTAGTGACATTAATGATACGTTGTTCTTAAAATGTGTTCCAAAACGGCATTTATTTGTCTATGCACATTAAACGTTCCCAAAAGTCCATTGAATCGATGAAAAAACAAAATGCGAAACTTAAATTACAGAATGCCACTTGAAACAGCTTGAAACAATATTTTCCAGAGAAAATCGCTTAAATTTATTTCAAAGGAGTGTTTCTAAGACTGATTCAACTGAAACTTTTTAATCAGCTCTATTTTTAATGAGAACATTTTATCTGGCAAGTTTTAAAAAAAATCAATTAATTTCAGAGACAAATATTGCGTTTGTCAGGAATGCTTGTCAGACAAGAAATTTGTAAAAAAAACTTAAAGTAAACTTAAGTCCACACTTGCGAAATATACTGACTGACTTCTATGTATATCAAGTCATTACTTTTAACTGCATGATATTTACTAAATCATTGCTTAATCCTGTTAGAAATTCCTTATATGGAACCTTTATCGTATCCTTAAATCTTCAGGAGAGAAAACAGAAAACTTTTTTTTCACGCGTTTTTCGTTTTTCGGATATTTTGGAAGAGAAACAGGCGGAATGGTTAATAACGGGTAGTCAACGCGTCGCCTTTTTTCCCCGGGTATCAAAGATATCTTGTGGTGGGAAAAACTAATGAAGGGTTTACGTATTACATTACGTGATAAAAATAAATGGAAATATTAAATTGTCTTGTTTTATGGAACCAATAAAGTATCGCACAGGGCTAGGCCGGAAACGCTGTGACAAATATTTCTATAATAGTTCAAAATTATAAACGAAGACTTTTATAATGAAAACTATGTTTAGCTGCAGCGTGATTTGTTGAGAGTCTTTAGTGTTAATGCACCATGCAAAAGAGTTTAAAACTACATCACTGACATATTGTCGTATTTTTGTTTCTTTTCACTCGATTTATGATTTCATTATTCTTTAATTATAGCTAAACGAACATACGTTAAAGTAGAAATTGTTTACGAAACAAATAAAACAAGAAAATTCGCAACATCTGGTTGAGCATGGTTGGAAATAAAGAAATGAAATCGAATTTTTTGCTGTTCATGGAAATGTGAGCTTTATAGAGTCTTGGCAATTTTACGGACGCTTTTTTAGTCTTCTGATTAATTAAACACCTTCAACAAACGGCAGGTGTTTAAAGCAAGTTCTTTTTTAAAAGCAATACTCTAGTTCTCAGAGCTACTTTTTGTTATTCTAATTTAATAAGATTGATGCAAATACATTGAGTTTTATTTTTGACTAATTAAACCTGTCTTCAATCCTGATACGCTTGAAGATAAATCCTTCCATTTTTAACATATCAAGTTGAAATTTGAATAAAAAAAATCTCGCATATAATATAATTTCAGATTTGAAAAACAAATTTTGAGCATTTCCTTTGCGTCGTCAAATGATGATATTAAGACAAACTTTTTCATTTTCCTATCACTTTGCTGTAACATAATTTCATTTTTAAAAATTATCTGACATAAAGCGATAAAGAACTTTTCAAAACATCTGATTTTCAATAGATGTTTTTGTGGCAACATTTTTATGTCCAATTACAATTCCCCTCAGATATTACATATTTTCTGAATAAAATTCACTCAACCTTTATCCTTCTTGAAGCAATGAATGTTTGTCACCAGGAATAATTCTAACTCAATGTTTATTCAAGCAAGAAACATTTATAAAATTCTTCCACGATTCATGAATTCATGAATTTAAAATCTTGAGTGTTCAGAAAACTTTGTGAAAATCAATTTGTGAAGAAATTTTAATATATTTTTTCAGGAAAATTCAACAAACATGACTCAGAAATGTAATTAACAAAAAGTTTCATTTTGTTTGTAAGAAAAAAATCAAAATTTTAGGGTAAAGTTAGTAAAATATGAATCAAAAGTGGTCTCTTTAATGACGATATCGAAGACTCACTAATGCCAAAATTAATCACATTAAAGTCAATTATTAAATCGCGAATTCTGTTCGAAAATGATAGCATGTTAACAGAAATTCAAAACCCTTTTACTCTTGTTAATAAATTCGGTCCCTAAATCAGTTAACCCGGGAAGACTCGGAATAAGAATCAAATTTCTTAGCTTGTGAACAAAGTGTTCACCATAAGAACATCTTATCGTGTAGTTGCAGTTGACAGAACGAATAACTTTGAAGTGAATCCTTTCGTTGAGAGCGTTTGTCTAATTTACTTAATCATAAAGAGCTTTAAAGCCACAGCAACAATTTATATAATTCTACTTCAAATAAAAAACCATAAATGGAAACTCAAATCTATGTTTCAATATAAAGGATTCAGCTTTTTGGTTTGTAACTTTTTTCACAAGGCTTGACGTGATTTTGTGGGTATTCATTTTTCAAGAAAAGCTCGCGTGTGTTAATTTTTTGGTGTTTAAGGTTGAGTTGGAAAGAATAAGTGTGGTGTTTGCAAGGAGAAACCTTTTCTAAGCCACAACCCATGTGTTAGATTAATCTTAGAAATATTCAAAAGTAGAAACCACAGATCCATAAATCAAACCGATAGATTGAAATTTTCACTGCAAATTGACGATCCACATCACTCTTTTTCTTGAAAGCTTCCAGGTATAATAAAACTGAGTTTTCAAAGCCGGTGTAAGGTCAAATTCGAAGCTGTAAATTTGAAAAAGATTTTGAAAAGGCAGAAACGAACAGAAGATAAAAGATCAGTTTTCAATGAAACCTGATTGTTTGATAAAAAAAAGAATCTTCTTCGGTAAATAACGAGGCTCTACTTCAAAGCTCTCCGTGAAAGCGAAAGAAATGGGAGAAACGACAAGTGTCATTATTTTTTAAGGTTTTTTTTCCAAAATCTTGGCATTTCTGTGAATATTTTGGATTCAAGCCTTTACTTGGGGGAGCCCCTAACATATATAAAAAAGCAGTCACGTTGATTTGAAGACAACCACTAACGTAGCAAATTATATCCGAATAAATTATTTTACACTTTCCAGCCTATCATACTCGATTTGATGATTATGTGAGAGCCGCCAGCAGAGCTTAGATTCCATCTTCCTAATGCTTGACTTCTGATAATAATAAGCGTATAATTGAGATGAATTGTTAAAGAAATCTTAATCAATTACAATATCTAGTCATTTGACTCTTCTTACATTTTTGCAGACTTTTTCCCGCATTTACAAATAAAGGTTCAAGACATCATCGTAAAATACAAAGTCCCTAGTTTTCTTACTTTCGATGTTTACGGCACCCTCAGTGCATCAAAATGTGGCTTCTAAAGCAAAATAATCAATCAAAAAGCAACCAGAAATCTTAAGTAAGCTTTCAAAATTTCATAAAACCTTTGCTGAAATACTGCAAAGTTGTGGCGGAATGACGAAAAAGCTGAAGAACCAAGAGGGAAAGATGACGTTCATGCAAGCAATCTTCATACAAAGTGTACAAACTGGTACCCTTCAGGTAACTATCGGTGGTGTTATATGAAGTGGTGTCAAGTTTCATAACGAATTCATTCAGGAACAAAGGGCGTTTTTCAAATTACTATTAAAGAACTTCTGAGCCATTTTCTTACTCAAAAGCTTAAATAAAAGTAATTTTCAAATTTTACAGAACTTAAGTAATTTTTTTCTGAATTTACAGTAGTTTTTCTTCGCTATTTTTTTATTTTTCTCAAATGTGCAGCAATATTCAACTCAGTTTATTTTAGATTATAAATGCTAGAAAAACCAGAGATTTGGTGAAAAAGATAAAAAAAAACTTAACCCCCGCTGGGGCTCGAACCTAGGCCGATCAGTTGGTCGATCGAAGCAAGAGGTGAGTAGGTGTTTGACAAAACAAAATTCGAGATAATTTTGCAATTATGAATCCGCTTGCGTTCGATTCTGCTGCAACGATGTGAACTTGTGTTTCAGCAAAACCATCAAAGCACACTTAAAAGAGAGTCTCGTGTAAAGAATACATGGACTTAAAGTTCTTGTTGAAGTAAGATTGATTTAAACTGAATACTTACAGTTCTTGAAGCTTCAAAAACATTTAGAATAAAAAATTACGCCGGTAGAATTACATCACTTACGGACCTTGAATTCTTCTACCACTCTAACGAGTACTATTTAGCAAGCAGAAATGATATGGAAAGTGACGAGATCAAATAGGATGTGATGGAAGTTACGACAATTTTCATCCTTACTACTATTGTTGTCTAAGTCTTTACAAAGACTCTCAACACGTTGCAAGGAAAAATCGAATGTATGTTCGTCTTAGGAATCTTTATGATTCACTTGACAGTCCCGTGAGATTCTTCTTAATTTTGGCTCGATGCTAAATATCGTGATGCTAATAGCCGCTAATAGACCAAACTCTATTGCATTTATACCATTTTGCTAACTGTAGCGTTCGGGTCCGCTGTCTTCGGTGGAGATTATGGTCGTTTGCAGTTGAAATATTGGATTTTTGATGCTTTAAGAGTATGTTTTACTGTCACATTGATCACCGATGCAGTTATTTTCATCATCACGGGTGCAATCTGGAGGAGGCTTTGCTTTGAAAGGTGCAAAAAGTTTTAGCTCTGAAAGTTGTAATTAATTAACGACGGTTCCGACCTGACTGCAAACTAAAAAGTGACGTAGGATTACTCCTGAACAATAATTCAACAAACACACATGTAGACCACACTTTAGAACGCGGATCCAATTGAATTTATCAAAAGCAACAACTAAATTTCACTTTGATTGATTAAATAAATAAAAAGGTCTTGAAAATATCAAAAGCCCTAAGCGCAGCTGATCACACGTGGTTTGAGACCGAGAAATATAAGTAACATATTTTTTCGACATTGAAATTAATTGAATAGCAAGACTAGTGGTGCAAATAGCAAACGTTCGATGTCGACCGTATTACGGTTAAAATCTACTCAACATGCCCTAATAAAGTCATTTGAAAGAAAAAAACCCAAAAACCTAGTAAATTAGCCATGTTTGAAATTAAAAAAATTTGCTACGTCCTTGTCAAGTTTCAATGAAAACTGCCGACAAAGTATGCATTTTACCCTTTCTAATATTCTTCCGTGAACACTCATTGTCAGCGTTTTTCCACACACTTTGAGCCTTGCGACACATTTACTAAATATTCCAGCTCGCTCAGCAGAATTTGTCTCAATAAAACAAATGATTAATAGTGACATATTTTATTAAGTGAGAGGTAAAGTTTGTAAGGATACTGTTTGTGAAATTTTTCTTACGATCAAAAAACACAAAGCATCGCAGTCTAAAAAAACTTCCAGGCTGATGATTTATTAAACTGCAAATGATGAAAGGCTACAAATCATCAGACCTATCTCTGTTCTCTTAGAAATTCACTGATATTATTTATAGCTACAGTTCAGAATTTGTGGAGCTGCAAATGTAAATCCTTTTGTACGAATGGCAAAAATCACAAAAACCAACAACAATTGTTTGGCTATAACGCTCATTCCTAGCTTAACTCTTCAGAAAAGAAGTATTAAGGAAATAACATCGAATAGATATAAAAAAGAAGAGAAAATTAGAACTTAGGATAATTCAAATCGGATTTAGGTGCGCTTCCGTCGAAGGACTGGATCCCCTGCATGCTGCAGGATTATTATTTTTTAACAACAAGATTTTGAGCTTGTCTTTAGAAACATCATTGTAAAATCACCATGAAAAATCATTGTAAAATTGTGCTAGTAACACACTTTGCATTTTTCTTCTTTGTTACCCGTTATGAAAAGCCTCACATCTCAATGATGCCAATTTAATTAAAAATCAGGAAATCTTTGAGCATCGGTTCGTATTTCACATCCATTTCTCTCTGTCATTTTGTGGTCATGTATTGAGATGTAGCTAGCTGGCTTCATACTTCATACAAAGAAACAAGTGCTAATGTTTCAAGAACACGTGTTATCAAACTTAAATGGTAAATGCTTGATTGATTGATTGATTGATATGGCTGTTTTGTTGGCGCTATCACCTGGTCGCCGCTCCACCACTATGTGCTTCTTTACGATATTACCTCCGCCGAGAGATCTCATATGCTCGCTCTGGTGATTGCCGAAGCAAATTTCTGTGGCGCAAACTCACTGAGTAGTACATCCACAGCGAGCAAAAGGCTTCTACACCGGATTATAGGTTTTACGTCAGAGGCTGCCCACCCATCCCTGCATGACTACCTCGTGGGATTAACTCAGCCACCCCAACTAGCCTGCCTAGAAAACAAAAGTTAGATGAATGGAACAAATTTGCAGCAACTTTAAAGGCCCGCCGTTTTATGGGCAGCAAGAGGATCCCTTGGATTTTAGTTAGAGTGCAATAATCAAATAATCAAACTTAAATGGTAAATACTTGAATTTTTTTAATGGTTTCCAATAAGGGAATAATATCAAACCACCATGAATGAAACCGCCAGGTATGAAACCAACATGAACGAAACCACCATGGTTCAAAATCGGAGAAACCGTTAAATTTTATAAAAAAAATCTCGAAATTCACGCGCCCAAGGTAAACAGCAACAACACCATCTCTTACCAACATGGAAAAGGAACGATTTTTATTTTGTCTTGGTATAAACCATCAGGGAACATCATTTGGCGTTGTTTCCGCTTAAAATGAGGTGTATTCATAAAACATGATTTAATGCTTCTGCTGCACAAATTAATGGCGGTCTCGTTCATGGAAGTTTGATATTATTCTCAAATATAATTACGGAGTTTTAAATAAAAAGCTCTCAGCTAAAATAATAAATAAAATGAGATTCGTTCTGCATCAATTTTAATTTTCAAGATAACACGATACTCACTGGATTAACAGAAAATTAAAGACAGCAGTTTTACGGGATTGTCCGGTGCTTCCGACTGGACTTTTTTTTTTTTACCATTTATTTTCTAATTCACGAAGCATCAAATTGCTTGTAGTG
>JPYR01000245.1:61676-99605 GCA_000775305.1 Belgica antarctica
CATAATGGAGTTTGACTTACCACGGTGAGAGACAGTCGGAGATCCGGGTGAGTGTAATTGAATGGGTTGCAAGACTTTTATTCAAGTGCACAGACCTGTATCAGCTTGCAAATACTCATCATCAAAAATCAATAATTTTAAACAACACGTTTGTTTAAATTAAATACCCTCATCTAAAAACATTTCAGCGACCTGTCAACTCGCCTAATCTCCACTTGACAAATGGGTTCTCAAAATATACATTGTCAAGGTCATAGCCACACGAGTTTTAGTCTAATGTGTGTCAATATCAAATTAAACAACGACGTGGGTAAATAGATAATTTCCATGCTAAAATTAACAAGACGTATGCATCAGTATCCATTGTGCATGTTAAATTTTAACATCAAATTTGATTCCATTTTTTTATGAAAACATTTTAAAACTAAACGCAAAATAAGTATGTACAACATCACTATTCAGCTTTCCGTTCTTAAAAGTCTCAAAATTGATACCCGATTAAATTTGTTTCCTTTCGAAATAAGACTGTAAATTACCAAACGACTTGTTTTATATCCACCAAACAATGCGAATAAACGGATCACAACACACAACTTATTACAAGTCAAACAGTTGATAAGGTCAAAATCCAACCTTAAAGTAGGAACGTTCTTGTAAAAATAATTAAATCAAAATGCAATTTCATGCGATGAAAACAAATATAAACTGCTTAATTGCATTGCAAAAGGTTAATATAGCCATAAAGAATTCTTATCCGACGGGGACTGCTTCAGACTGTTTGCAGTCATTCAGCGCCAACTTTCATACTACAAACGAAGTGTCTTCATGTAATAATCGGCTCATTTATGAAATAATTCAATCATAACAGCGCCATCAAACTGTTTGCATGTTGCTCTTGATTCATTTTCAATTACTTAAATCTAACGCTGGAAGCGTTTGCTGAAACTGTCACCAGATACTTTAGAAATTTGATTCTAAAAGCGACTCACAGGCCTCGAGCTATAATTTAAACGGCCAGATGTTTTAATTTAATGTGAATATTTTCTTTTGCTAGTAAAACCAGTGTACATGGAACCGAGATGAGCTACTCGAGGGTTTGTGCACACATTGAAATAATAACTTTAACTTTTTATTGAATCTTGTTAATTGTCACATCAATTATCACATGTACGTCCACGAGTCTGTAACAAAAAGTTAATAAATGCAAAATAAGTGCAAATCTACAGCATTGTTAAATCAAAACTAGCACTGAGTTGAACACTTGGATGTAATTCATTTTCAAGTGTAATTAAAAAAAATCGTTACGGGAATCGCAGGATTATCAGAACTCTATTCCAAAGGGATTAAAAAGCTTTTAAAACCACGTGCGAGTTATTTTCCAATCCTCGCTGAATACGCTTCCATAAAACGAATACGTTTGTTCCATAGGAAGGTAAAAGGCTATGTGTGAGTACCGAAAATAAATTAGAATTTTTAATTAGTTTCAGTTAGACTGGCGTAGCGAGGTTCGCTTTCGTATCATGATTCGCGCAAAACTTTCATCAACAAATATTTTAATTTCCGTAAAAGATAAGTGATTTAACGGACTGGTTTTTCGAAGTAAGTTTCATTCTGAATCACGTAGCTTTTACGGGAATTAAAATATTTGTTGATTGAAGTTTTGTGCGAATAATAACACGAACCTCGCTACGCCAGTCTACGATTTCAATTGTTTGATAAGTCTTATTGTTAAAGTCGTATTGTTTTCAATCGCAATCATTTAACATAAAAGTTGCTTACAGACAGACGGTTTGAACAGTACTCGTTGTTGTGACGAGGGAAAAACTCGTCAGAAAAAGATTTTCTTTTAAAGTATAAAACGATCGGAGTTTTGCAAGACCTTTTTCTCTTTCACGTCGAGAGTTACGCTTAATGACTGCGCACATAATAAGTTCTACATTATTTGTCGTTTACTTTTATAAACAGTTGTGAATAATTGTGCGTAGAAAGCAAACGTAAAAGTCAAGTCCAAGAAAGCATATATAGAGTGAATTCATTCTGGTTTATGTGCATTTTATGTGAGACAAGTGTCTGAGCACAAAGAAAAAGACTTATTCTGTTTGCCAGAGGCTAGAAAAACGAAAACACGTCTTGGATAGGAAACCATTTAAAGAAGTAAGAAAAATGGAAAAATGAAGCTGTCTAGGGCTTGCTGCTTTCTAATCATAAAGAATCTAATTGAAAGTGAAAGTGTTTCTTTTAGCATATATCTGCCCTTCATTCCTTCGTAAGATCCTAGTACATTTATTCTCTCTTTTGTCATGTTTCTGTTATTCAGTGATTGTACTTGAACCTCAAGACCATGTTTCCAAGCCAGGAAGTTTGCTTTTTTCTTCAAAAAAGTTGTTTGATTGACAATTATAGAAACATCAGCATTTCTAGAATACAAATTTAAAATCAATTTTTCTGCTTGCCTGTGTAGGTGGTGTCAGATAGTCAACAAAAAAGCGTTTTTTTTTTGTCGTCGTCAAGGCCAACTGTATAGCATTCTATGAACATTAAGTGGATTTTCACAAAGAATAAACTCTTATAATCAGAGCGGAAAAGCAGACAACAAGACAAACTATGGAGATAAGTTTAATTGGAAGCATTTTACTTGGGCTGTTTTTGGGATCGATTGGAATTAGGTGAGATATGCATTAATTCGATACCAGACTGGGCACTGAAAACATTCATGCTAAATAAAACGTGTGAAAAATACAAAACAAACTTATTGAGATCTTTTTTGCGTTTTTGCGTGCCTGGTCTAGTAGCAACTAGTCACTGGTGAGATATTTCACACATTATCACTACTGCGATGCCAACTTGAAATGGAAATGCTTTTAGTTTTATTCATTCATGAAGACGAAAAAAGACCGGAGAAAAAAGTTTTAATTTAATTCTATCACTGCCGCAAAGCAAACATTCATGTTGGGGAAAAGTTGTTCTGGAAATACAGAAACGAAGAAGAAAAGAAAAAGCAGTGAACTACCGATTCTTCCTGTGAATGTGTTGCTTTCTATTTGGCATTACAGGAGTACGAGAATAATTGAGAGTTCGAAGAGTGCTGCTGTGGAAAGAATAGAAAAATTCTAATTGAAAAACTTTGGTTTCACAAAGTTGCATAGCAGCAGATTACTTCCTCTTTTCACTCGATCAAACCGTAACTTGCAATTTATTTCGAGTGTAGTTCGCTCTCTACATATCATTGCAGTAAATTATATGTTCTCATATGGCGAATTTATACTTGATATCCTTTCTCTTCTAACATTCTTCTTCTTATTATGCTTTCTTTGATTCAGTGCTTTCGAGGTTTATTGGAATATCCCATCTTTTATGTGCGAACAACATCAGATAGAATTCAGCAATTTGGTTCCAAAATTCGGCATACAGCAAAACGAGAACGACGATTTTCAGTGAGTGGAAAGCAGAGAATTTAAATTTCTTAAATTATTAAAACGTCGCTTGCAAGACCCGAGTGTACTTGAGTTGAATTAAATTCAATGTTGGTTGAGATTAAAAGTTATAGCCATCCGATGGTGTACAAAAAGTCCGATGACATGCATATTGGCAGGAAAATTTGACAAGTTTTCAGTGATTGAATACAACAGAATAGATCAATTTTAGCAGAAGTTGAGTTTGTTGCATAAATGACTTTCTTTTACCCCAAAGTTTACGTAAATGAAATGCATGAATCGTCTAATCAAATGCATGAATCTAATCAAAATTTTGCAAGTTTAATCAATTTCAATCTTCAGTAGAAGCTTGTCATTTGTCAACAGAAGTATCGTTGTTTCAACCTTTGTCCTTGTCTCACCTGACGATAATTTTCTTATCCGAAACGATGACGCAAGTGGCATTTTTCTCGAAAAATTTGACTTCCTTTTCCATAGCTCACAAAAAGAGGCAAAAACAAACTCGATCTTGTCGACTTCCACCAGGGACAAACAATGTATTGATAGCCTACATGAAATGGTCTGTTTTTTCCGGTTGGAGTTTTCATTCACAAAACAATGTTCTTTTATTTCAAAGCTAAAACTTTTGTGTGTTCTCAACGACAATTTGCGGAATGAAAAAGGTCTCAAAGGCATAAATTTTCGTTTTTCAACCACACAAGCTTTTCACTTAAAAGAAAACGTTACCAACTTCAACCCCGATTACCGTTTGAAGCAATTTAAAGTTTCTCAAAATTTGCGTAGAAACAAACAGAGTTAAGTTGCGATAAGAAATCAATCATAATAATTGAGAAATGTATTCAAACCATTTTCAAGTTTTCATGACAATAACGAAACTTCCAACGGTACAAAGGAAAGAAGAAGCAAAAGTTGATCAAATTTTATTTTTTGGAACAAGATAGCGGGTTTTTTCAACAAGTTCTTCAAAAATTTGAATCCAATTTAAGGATCATGACGTAAATAAATACGTAATCATCATTTCAATTCTCGGTAGGGAACTTGGGGTTGTTTGAGATCTCGATTTCTGAAACTTAAACCTTTGTCTTGACACTTTTTTTTATCAAAAGTCTTGAAGAGACTTGATCCTTTCACTTGCAAGTTTCAGCTGTCGATCAAAAACTGTTGAACAATTAAATTCAAGGAACTGGCTTTAAATACTAAATCATGTATGAGTATTGATTCACTGAAACCCGCTGAGTCATGATTGCCATTAAAATCTCATTCCATTTTGTTTTAAAAGCCAGCCGGATTCCTGACACAACCGATTCAACCCTTTTTCAATTTCATGGTTTTGGTGAAAACATTTTTTCCGTTCAATTTGTGGAAAAAGATCTTATCACCATTTGTACTGATTGATTTGTTTTTTAAAATCTATTAAGATAAGCTTGTAATCTTTTCTCTCATAATCCACACAAATTCAATTAAACGAACAAACGAAAGCAGAAGAAGTCGGAGGCGGGAAAGCAAATGAATGGAATCTCTTCTTTTAAACTTTCTTTTGAAGGTTCAGCATTAATGAATTAAATTAAGAAAGTTATTAGCGTTTTTGGAAAAGTTTTTATTAGATAAATTGCTTTCTTGTCGTCGTCTCCACTGACATCAAAATTTACGGGAATTTCTAATTAATGACTTTTCAATTTTAAAACCTCATAAATTTCTTTACTCGTTTTTTTGAGTAATTTTAATTGGTATTCTCTTCTACCAAGGCACACCATGCTCGGCAGCACATGGTGAATTTTAATTGCGCCGATCGATTTGCTTTTTTCAATTATAAATAAATTACAGCAGTTGTATGGCGCTTCTGATAAGAAAACCTGCGTAGCTGAACTTTCGGGATTCATTACCGACACATACTCAGACTTCTTAATAAGCCTTCTTTCTGCCTCAATGAATCCGAAATTCAATGCGGAAAGCAGCAACTCTTGAGCTTAGAAAAGGAAACTTTTTCTTTGGATTTGTTTTGCTCCTTTTCTTGGTTAATTAAAACTTTCCCATAAATAATTAATATTCGATTATGTTATAGAGTTTAGGCAAAGGCGTGGAAAGGAAAAGAAAAATTAATTTTCACCCTTAGAGCTTCGGGAACACTCCAAGCAGCTCAATAAATAAGAAAAGCTATTTTTCACGTGAAATAAATCGGTGCAAAAATCCATCTCGAGCAAGTTTGCAATGCTTTTTTGTTGAAATCTAGTTGAGATGTCTCGAATAACGAGTAATTTGAAAACTCTCAAAGCAAAAACACCACTAAAAGATTCAAACAACTTCAACTCGATTAAGAAGGTTCCGGAGCGACGAAAATCATTCTTATTGTTTTTCTTTTAACTTTGGAACTTGAAGTTGGGGCGGAAAATACTTAATGTAGTTAAGAATTTTGTCGACGTTGAAAAAAGAGAAAAGGATTTGGAGAGGGATTTAAGTTTTCAGCACTAATAACAAGAAAAAAGTAAAGAAAAAACTTTTCCCACTAACCGGAATTTATTTCTCTTTTGTTATTTCTTTTTCGATTGATTTCAGAAACAAGTGAATTAAACTCGAGAAGCGTTTGAGTGAAATTCAATGGGAAAAGTTTTGCTTTGCCGAACGACGCACGTGTGAAGGTTGAGGCAATTAAGGTGAAAGCCTGAACATTGAAGAACATCGGAAGCGCCTTGGAAGTTTCAAGATTTTTTACGCGCTCCGATGCGTTAGCATGAGTTGCTATTTTCTGACAACTCAAGAGCGACCAAAGTTTGGTTGAAAGTGATTTTTGTGGAAGGAAATCATTAAAATAAAATGTTATTTTACGATGGCGGGGGGCATTCAATGGAATTTTCTGAAGTTAGCTAATTTCAGCTACATTTTTTTCGGCCCGACGAAGAGTTTCCTATTGCTCCCTGGAGCGCGGTAGCGTCGAGGGGAGTAGCAAGAGGGGGTCAAGAAGGGCTCTACTATTTCAATTGCCGACAATGTGGTTCAATGGACTCCATTGAGAAGATGAAATCAAGCAAGCGAGCCGAGCGCATACGAGAACACGTTTTTTAGTACCAGAACACGTTTCGGCCCGATATCGACCCGATTTGCCCTGATATCGGCCCGATTCGACTCAAGATTGGGATTTTCCAAATTCGGGGCGAAATCGGGCCGAAAAAAAGTTAGCTGAAGTTGTCTAACTTCAGCTAATTCCATCCAATGACTCCTTTTACAACAAAAGCTATATGGACTTAATTAAAGTTCCACAGTGTTTGCGTCAACAGCAGTATAAATTTGAACCTTTTGAAGCGCTAATTTTAAATTCCGGAAGATCTTTTTTTTCCGGAACGGAAATTAAATGAAAAATAGAACTTTCTTCACCAAAATAAACCCTTGAGGCGCTTCCTTTTTTTCAAGAGAGCTTTTTATCAGGTTGATATGGGCTCAAACCAAAAACACTGATCAAAATGTTTGGTCATTTGGTTAAAACAGATACATCAAAATCAGGCCAACTCTCATATTTCAAGCTGTTATTTTATCTAAAGCTTCAGAGACCAAAACTAGCAGCTTGTTTCCAAATTTCATTTGAATTTATTAAATAATGCGTTTTTGCAGTGCTTTTTTTAAAGGAATTTTCATGTCATGGTAAATTGTGGTGCTGTGTAGGTGCAGCAAATGTACCTTGAAAACTAAGAACAATGTGGAACCTTTAACGTTTGTATGTAACGTTTTCATGTACTGCTATGACCAAGCTAAAGCTAGAAGTTTTAAAACGTCAAGTTACATTTTTCTAAACAAAGAACGTGTAGCCAAAGGTCAAAGCTAAGCGCTTTAAAAACTTAGTACATGGAAATGCAATTTAAAAGTATTTTACGTTTTGACACTTTCGTAATGACTTTTTTAATATTTGCGATTGAAGCTGTTGCCCGCATCTGAATCAATACATAAATTTGAATATAAAATTATTCCGAAAACCAAATTGAAACGATAGCGGGGAGAAAAAGCAGGAAAAATCGATTTAATCTTGAATCGACAATTTTTTGGTCCCCCGTATCATCAGGAGGCGCACGATGCGAAAAATCTGTGATGTTATTCATCGCAGTCCTAGGATTTCTTTACGGAATTATTCATTATGATTAATATTCTGTTTTAGCCGGGCTTTTAAAGAGGGAATACTAGAAAAGCTGACACCTAAGGAAGGAATAAATTAGAAATAATCACGAAGCGAGGTGAAGAAGAGCCTAATATAGGGTGATCGAATGAAATTTAAGGTAGATTTGGAGCTCATTAAAATAATAATCTGTATTTTATGGTCGAATTAATACCGCCTTAAACCGTCTTTCATTTGCACATTATTCAAAGGTAAATTCGTCCGAAATCAAGACAATTTTTCTTTGTTCGTTTCTTCTGTGCTACTTTGCGAAGCGAATCTGCCGACGCTTCAGTTCAGCAAGGGATGAATGATCAATTACAGATATTATTCACAAAAATTACCTGGGTTTTGTTGATTAAGGGACTGGTAGTGATGAAATAGAAAAAAGTGTAGGCGGTTGCCAGAGAAAATTATTCAACGAACTGTACAATGTTAATAGCAAAATATGTTCAGTTCAAAATCAACACAACCTCTTAAAATGATCAATGTACCCAACATAGAACTTTAAGCGCTAAATTGCTCACACACGGTAAAATTCACAACCCAGCGGTTCATAGATTAAGTCAAATGACTTCAGCCCCAGAAGTCTTTCACCTCTAAATGCAGACAAGGCTGCAGACAAGACAGCTTTTAGTCCACGTGAAGCTGCACAGCTGTGATGGGGAATTATGAACACTGAGTTATGGAGCTTTGAAGCTTGAAATTAAATCACGAATAGACAAGTTCAGTGCACAGTGCCTTTAAATATTCTCGTGGAAAATAAATTAAATAATAAATTCATGAATGAGTGATTCTAATCTTTTCCCTCTGAGCTTGAAAGTGTGCTTCAACCGCAAGCTTTATTGCAAGCTTTTTATTCATCATTTTTCCTGCTACGAGAAAGATCAACAGCTGCTTAAACATTATTTATTCATTAAGCAGATCTCTTACTGGCTTTCCCGTCGTAAAGTCTTGTCACAGTCTATAAACGAACAAACAAAGTGGCGAAAATCTTAGGATCATACTGATGATACTGTTGGCAAACAGAAAATAATTCTAAAGTTCCACGAAAGAAAAGAAAAAGTGAGCATAACACGAAATGCCAAGCCTAATGTGTTTATAATGAAATAAATGTGCTTCTCTGAGTAAATACTCATAATGGGTAGGGGGAATGTTTGTTCGTTTCTTACTGCGAAATTATGTTCAAACAACAAGGAAACGGAATTGTTCAAAACTCGAGAAATGTTCTCTTCCTGCTGTGGTTCGCAAAATGTACCAGATTTCAAGGGCTAATGAAACAGGGATAACGAAATTAAAGATTATATTTAAAAATGTTTTACAAGTGACAGTTCTCCGTTATATTCTACGGGTTTACTGTTCTCGAATGTTTATGTAAATCAAGAAATATTTAACCCAACTTAGTCAGTTGGAGTAAAGAAGTAATTCAAAATGCACCATTAAACAACGTTAAGTGTCATTAAAATTTGTCAAACTCAACAAAGTGCTGCTCTTGACACGAAATCTTGAAAAAAATCAATTCGTTTTGAAAGTCAATATAAAGTTGTTCTTGCATTAACATGAATTAAGCTGCCCCATCGCAAAATTAAAAGCTGACTTCGACATCAAATTTTAGTTTCTATTTCCTTCGTTTTTTACTTTCTCGTGGAGAAGCAAAGCAACGAGCGCAAGATGGAAAATAAGAGTGGAAAACGTCGACATTCAGTTAAATATTCAATTAAGTTAATGGCAACCATTTTTCGTGCCTTTTTGTGCACGTTTTTCTCTTAGAGGTGGAAAGATTACAATTCTCTATGATCCTGGGATGTTTCCTGCACTTGGGACAAGAAATGGACGGCGTAACGGAGGCGTTCCACAAGAAGGCAATCTCACCATGCATTTAGAAATTTACAGGCAGCATATCGAAGAACTTGTTCCTGATGAGAACAACGACGGTTTGGTGATAATTGACTTCGAGTCGTGGAGGTTCATTAACTACTCAAATTTGAGAGATAAATGTAATACCGCTTAGTGTTCCAGACCAATTTTTCGTCAAAACTTCGGAGCGCTCCAGAGCTACAAAGACGTGTCGTATCAGATTGAAAGCAAACGTCATCCATTTTGGCAGAAACAACGAAAAGAAGCAGAGGTTTTATTACAAAACTTGACACTTTGTCTCCTTTCAAGAAGATTAACATTAATTTTGTCTCTTTTTCTTTTCTTCTTTTGCCTTTTTTCTGACAAATTCAAGGCGGAGAAGCGTTTCGAAAACGCTGGAAGGAAATATGTCGAAGAGACGCTTAAGCTTTCCAAGAATCTTCGGCCGAATGCCAAGTAAGAAATAATTTTTAGAAAGAAAACATTGCCAATTAATTTCTATAGGTGGGGATACTACGCATTTCCGTACTGCTTCAGCAAAGGCTTAAGCACTGACTGTCCTGCAGATGTTAAGAAGGAGAATGATCGGTAATCGCCATTACCAGATTGATTTCAAGCCTCTGATTTATTTTTACAGAACCGGCTGGATGTTCTTTCATGAAGACATAATTCTGCCATCGGTCTACTTGAATAAAAATATGAAATCTCAGGAGAGACAAAGGTTTGAAATGCTTTCAAGGTTTCAGGAGAATTTTTATTCATATTTCCTGTGGACTTGTTCCTATACATCACGTAAAATATGTGCTATAAAGAGTTCTTCTTTGTTATAAAACTTTAAACAACCAGTCCTTCAGAATATCAATTTCAAATCCGTTTTAAATCCATGAGAATCTATAAAAAAAACATCATCGGCGCATAACTCCATAGGACAGAAGGCGGAAAGAACGAGGAAGATTATGTTAAAGTCATCACATGATACTTTTGTTGAATCCATGTCTGTCAAGGATGAGTTACCACAGGATCTTTCCATATGCTTCCCCTTCATTTAGCAATTCCAGTTCCACTTGCCGGCCATCCACCAAGCTTTCAATTTATTCTTTATATATATTGAATCGAATTTCATTTCATCCGTAGCATGGTGAAGGCCAGGATTCGTGAGGCGGTCAGAGCTTCTAAGACGTATTCAAGTACATCGAAGCCGATTTTCGTATACATTCGCTATGTTTATGCAGACAGTCGAAAGCTTTTAACAGAGGTAGGAACGTGCGACGCTTAATCAGTTGAATCTTTGAGTTTTCACTGAAGCTTTCACTTGAAGTGAGAATAATTTATGTTTAATTTAATTTCCAGAGTGACCTTTTGATGGTTTTTCAAAATGCAAAAGCGTTGGGTGCTAATGGGATTATTCTTTGGGGAAGTTCGAATGATCTGAAGTCAAGGTATGGATGATAAGCTGATGAAAAACTCAATGAAATTTGATAACTTAATGGAATGGAAATATTTATCTTGTTTTTCCTTGGCTTTTCTTCTCCACTCGAAGTGGGTCGCATCTTGACAACACGAAAAGTCAGGGCGACGAAATTTCGCGAATCTTGTACACATCTTTCAGTTCCCTCCAATTACAATTTTTCATTCTATTTTATGTGTCTTTCAGGGACAGTTGCGATAATCTCCAACAGTATTTGGAGAACACGATGGGACCAATTTCACAATCGTTCAGCTCACGAATTTCTGTTGATCTTGTTAACGACTAGATTTCAATAATTTGTAGGACTTTTTTTATTCCGAAACAGAAAAATTGTAAACTGAATAATAAGCCTTGGGTGCATTTGTGTTAAAGGGATTCTATGTAAATGATTTACACGCTGTTGAAACGCTGTGAACGCTTCTTCCGGTGGGATCTAATTCAATTATGATTTTGATTAAACGTTTGCACCGTAGTGATAACAACGTTTTACAAATAATCCCGCAACAAAGCTTCATCACGCAACTCGGTATGTGACTTTCCGATTCGAGTAGGCTGGAACTCAAAACACCGCTATTTCAAAGTGCTCTATTTTAAACTTTTATATGATCCTTTTTTATTCTGCAAGCATTGGTTCATGAAATTACTAGAATCACGGTAATTAAACTGAAAGGAGAACTTTTTAATTGGCCATCGCTCCCATTAATGACTTGGTCTGCTAGTTATCGCCGAGTTCAAAACGGTGGAGCTAAGTTCAAAGGACGTTCGAACTGTAAAAAAAGAGTTTGTTAGTATCGTTTATTTGTACCGCTAATTCCATTCAGCTGTGCTAATTCAGCATTAAATTCTACAAATAAACATTATTTAGAGTTTTAGAGCAAACTTGTCAACATAATCCACTGTTGACGGGCACTTCACTAGTTTCAGGTTGTAATGATCGCGATTTGTTTCTCAAAGTTTAACTTCAAATTTGTTGTCTACTACCTGTCAACCTAATAAATTCGATGCTGTGGAAGCACCAAAACCGACGTTAGTTAAAGAATAGTGCAAACACCACTTTCAAGAGTGAAATGGCTAGCAATCGTATCAACCAAGCTCTTCCGGATACACAAGAAATTTTGTCGCAAGTGTCTCAAGATGATTCTCAAAGTATGATATACACAGAGCCAACAATGGTTCAACCACCCTGGGCCAAACTTGTTTACATGGTAGACCAGCGGATCACTGTCGGTGAGTAATATAATTTTAAAATACTTCTCGATCATCATTAGTTGTTGTTGTTTTTGTCAGACTTACGCGCAGACAGAGCTCAGTTTGGCAGAGAAGCTCCAAGCGACGAAAATATGGATGTTTTTATCTTTACCACGTCGATTTGTCCCGAAAAGCATGTCGAGAAGATTTCCAAGTGCCACTTTAAAATCGAGCGATTGAAGTCGCAAACGGGATCGACAAACAGCCTTGATCCAGCTGTTCTCACTTGCCACGGTCGTAACGGATTGTACATTAACGGCATGAAGCTTAAACTTGACGACCAACAGATACTTGCTCACCAAGACGTTATCAAGCTATCCAAGAGCTTTGAAATTTTCAAGTTTTACTACCAGCAGACACCGCCCGACGTTGAAGCTATGCCTCCGGCTTGTCTTCAGAAATACTTTATCGGTGCTCAGATTGGCAGCGGAGGCTGCGGCATCGTACGTCTTGTGCACAACTTGAAAACCATGGACAAGTTTGCCATGAAGGTGATCAAGAAAGAAACAAATCCGATGATCAAGTCGCGCAGGGAGGATAATGAAAAGATCCTCAACGAGGTGAACATCATGAGAAAATTATCCAACCCGCACGTCCTGAGTTTGATGGACTTTTACGAGACTCCTGAACAAGTTGTTATCCTAATGGAGTACATGGAGGGACGGTGAGCTTGTTAGTTGAATTACATTTGGGATCTTTCTCACTTTTTATTTTATTTCATTTCCCAGAGATTTGCTCTATCGAATTACCAAGTACGACCCAAACCGAAGATCTCTCGATGAGGCCGATGCAAAGTTTTTCTTCTTGCAAGCATGCCAAGGGCTGAAATACCTCCATGACTCTTTTGTAACCCACCGTGATATAAAGCCAGATAATATTCTGTTGGCAAGTAACTCGCCCGATGCATTACTTAAAATTTCAGACTTCGGTTTGAGTAAACTGGTCAGTTCCGAAGCGATGAAGACAGTCTGCGGCACTCAGCTCTACGTCGCTCCCGAAGTTCTCTTCGGCGGAAATTGTTACACAAGCAAAGTCGACATTTGGAGTATGGGCTGCATGCTGTTCGCCATGCTTAGTGGAACCGTCCCGTTCTTGGATGCTTACGGTCCACCCGACGTTCAAACGCAAATCAAAGAAGCGCAGTTCAACTTCAAAAGTCGTAGCTGGATCACCGTCAGCAAGTCAGCTCGCGAGTTGATCCGAAAGATGTTGAAAAAAGAGCCAGAGCTACGCTTGAACATCGACGAAGTGCTTACAAATCACTGGCTGCGCGACCAAAAAGCAATATCGCGAGTCCAGCGGCTGTACAATCTCGACGAGACAATAATCACCGGCAGTGACGAGATTGAGCGCACGATGACACACATTTCCCTGAATGATAGAGAAAAGTCACCGATCGTGAACCAACCGCCAAAGAAGCGCCCGCGATTTATGTAAAGCAATCGTAATTCAAAGTATACCTAACAGTTCAAGAGACCACTTTAGTTATAATATGACAAAAAAAAATTCATCATGACCAGTCCAAAGTTTGATAGAGTATTAAGGACACACACAAAAAGCTTCCAACGAAAATAGTTTTAAGTGTAATGAAGTGACTGGGAAGTGACAATGCCGAGTTGCGCATTTTTGGAATTAAGGTAACAAAAAAAGTAATTCCAATCATCTACAGTCAAGAAAATAAAAAAAAAATTGTGCCATTGACCTTAAAAATCCTCATAAAAGTGTAAGTCTTATTTATTGATTGTTCACTTTTATTCAAACATTTCTTTGGCGAGTTTTAAAACTCATAATGCTGCCTCATTGCTTCACTCGAGTGACAGTTTCATTGTTTTGTCAAAGACGACTCCATTCTGCAAACAGAATTTCATCTTTAGATACGCAAAGGTGAGATCGGTTAGAAGGAAAATGTTGGCTGTGCAGAAGACGAGCGTAACGCCGAAGTAGAAGTTAGCGTTGGCAGAGTTTGCGTACATCCAGAGATGATAAACCGTCGGGCCTAAGATGGACGTGACCAGGAATGTTGCGACAACGATGAAGTTGTGCGACATAAACGGAGCGACCCGCTTCCACATTGGAATCAAAGCCATGTAGAAAGCTATATCGCCAATGCAGGGATATGATCGAAAAATTGTGATGAGTGAAAGGAGCACAGTGAGAAGAAACTCTGGGCAGTCCATGAAGGTGTACGTCAGCGGCAAGAGATACAGAATGGTCGTGTTTAGCTGGAATGTGTACAGGAACAAATAACGGAAGTGGTCGAACATCTCCGTGAAGAAATACCAGAACAGTCCGATATTTGGCGTGAGGTCACGACAGTGAACTATGAAGCCGTAGGTAGAATCCAGGAACTTCCAACTTCCCATCAGGCTATAACCGACATACTGCACGCCAAATAGTATTGCAAAGAATGTCAACGTTGTGATCGTCCGTGAGATAATCTTTGATTTACTAGGCTCGCTGAAGGATAGCGCGATGGGCACAATGAGAACCATTGGATAGAAGTTCTTTTGCGTTTCTAATGCCAACGCAAAGAGGCACAACAGCTTTTGATTCTTTGACATTGCCAGAACCATGACGGCGAGAAGAAAGTTGCTCCAGATTGTCGTTGTCATTCCAACGCAGTTGAGAATTGAGTAAGGGTTGAAAATGTAGGCCAGAGCGCAGTGAAACGGTGTGCTGTCAATGTCTTCTGCCTGCATTTGAATGTCTTTGGTGTTCTCAGCAAACGAAAAGGACTCCTTTTGCTGAATCTCAAACTAAAAATATTTGCCATCATTGAGTTTTGCAATTTGCTCAGGTTGGTCACTTACGTTCTTTTTCGTAAAGTTTTTGTTTGCAATGAAAATCAGTATAGCAGTCAGAAGATCTAGAAGAATCAAGATTACCGGTACGTAGCCAGATAAATTGTTGAAAAGGAAACTGGAACCAATCAGCAACAGCGGATTTTCATGAAAAACGTCGCCGTCATAAGGATCCATCGAGTTTTCATACAAATAAGCACCTTCTTGCACTGGAATTGGAAAATGTAATCAACGAAATATTATCGCTAGATAAACTTACGTCTTTTAAACGAATTTAGAGGCGTGGAAACTTCGACTCGGTTTTCAATCGATTTGGCGTACTTTGAAATAGACAGGAAGTACCGAATGGTACCGCCGAGAACCAGGCTGTATACTAACTTTTTGTTCATGGCTCTGGAATATTTTTTAGCCGCTGAACAAGCACAACAACCAACACTTTCTCTACCCCTCGGTAGATGCGAGTGACACGAAAATGAAGATGGATCAAGATGACGAGGTTAGATTAAAGAATCAGATCGAAAAATTCCAAATGCACAGGTAAAAAATTAATATCAACTTTATTGCAACTCATTCACAACGCTCAGCTTATAACACAGCACGACTTATCTTTAATCTTGATGTCCTTCAAATTCCTACACTTTCGCTTCTTTGTCCGCTTTTGTGGTTCACCACCGTCGCCAGCAGCTCGGTGGCCGTCGGTTTCATTCGCCGCTGGCGGATCATTCTTCTTCTTCTTCTTTATAAGAACCATCCTTGGACGCACGGAATTCGGCATATAGTCGGCGTCAAGTTTCGTCTGAATAATTTACTGTAAATTACAAACATAATTCGCACAAATGATGACAACTTCGAACTCACCGAGCTGAACAGCGAAATTAAAATTGTTTTTGGCCGAAGAGAACTCAGCTACGTCGTCGCTCGTTTCTCAGATTGGAATGAAAGCATGAAATATAGAAACCCATGAAGCGAGAAGTGTATATAAATAAAAGATTTTTTATTTCTTTTAGATGACCCGAGAACTGAGAATATGGAAATTAAAGCACTCTCGGAAAAACTCATCTGTTGCACAGATGATCTTCTTCAACGAAGAGTAAACTCGTTGTTTGTTTGCTTGCTCGAATCTGAGGCGTTTGCTTACGAGAAAAAGGGAGTAGGTGGGAGAATTATCTTGGGAGAGTACTGGCCTGGGTTGTTGATTTAGGGATGAATCAGATTGATCGGGACATCAAAACATTGTTTGCCAAAGAAAGAAATTATTCAGAGCTAGGATCAACAAAAAATTTATTGTCATGTAATTGAAAAATGTTTGGAATTTCGCGCTGAAACTTCTTGATTGTTTTTCTTCTTCTCTGGTGAAGTACACTAAATAGCTTTAATTATGAAATCTTGTAAACAAATTCCAACTTTTGAAAAATTACGATCTGTTTAACTATTAAACAACATGCTTTCTTAATAAACAGTTCAGAAGACTCCGTTTAAATTACGAGATTGCATTCCACACGCATACGCTTTCGATCCGTGTTGACAGAAATATTTCTACAATTTCTTTGCGTCTTAATTAATTGACATCGATGTATAAACTCATTCAATGATCTTTCACATTGTTTTCTTGTTGACGGTTGTTTTTCGCCTCTGATCTAACTCTTGGCTTGAATTTCCCGCAAAGACGCAGCAGAACGACGCAAAATTCAGACATATTTTCAAGTTACGTTCTATAAGGAAAAACATCTTGGATAGAAAAATTCATAGAATCAGTAAATTGATTAGGTTTTAACAATCAGATAGCCGCAAGTCATGTTGGGCAAGGAGAAGCGCTCCAACAAGAAGAAGAAAGACGTGAGTAAAATCGACAATAAAAGCGAAATTTCGTTGTCGTCGAAGGAAGAAGGACAGCTAAGACCATGTTTACCAAGGGTTTTCCATCGTTGACAACAATTCCTTTTCCATGCTGTGGAAAAAGTCAACAATCTGTCGCAACTAATCGCCAGACAGGGAACTGCGCAGCGTTTAATAATTGACACATCAACAAAAAAAAAATCATAGAAAAACAATTTTCAGTATGGTTTGTTCCAGAAAAGCGATTAGAAATGAAGAACCAGTGTTTGTGCTCTCAATTATCACGTCGAAGAAATTCAATTCTGTTTGGTTTCACATGAGTAAAAAGAGAAAAGCAGGTCGTTCCACAGTTTTCTCCCTTCTTTCGTTGTCTAACGGTACCATTGCGATGGCACAAAAAGCGAGTCAGAAAGAGAACTAAGACGTGTAATCTCTTCACGAGCAGTCTATTTCGCAATTTTAGTGAATCTTCCCGTTGGTAGTGATGACGGTGGACGTCAACGATGATGTAGAATCTAAAGATCAAGCTCACAATAAGTAAAGTAAAGTCTAATTGGTTTATTTCAGGAATACAAAGAAGGCGATGAAGAGACCGAAAAGGCCAGCAAAGAAGAGTTCAAGATCGCAAAATGGATCCGCAAGAACGTCCCGGTGAAGAAGACGAAGTTCCTCAACCACAACGTTGAATATTTCACTTCGGCAAAAGCGCTTGATGCGTTGATGTCATCAAAATTTGCGCAGGGTGACAGTTGCCTTTTTCCAACGCGGCAATTCGCTGCTGACTATCTCGACCTGATGCTGACCCACAAGTTTTTCCACCGCGCCAAGAAAGTTCCAGTCAGCGAGATGGAATTGAAAGGCAAAACTAAGGACAAGTCAAAAGAACAGGAAAAGGAAACGGGAAAGACGAAAGAGACCGATGCCGAAAGTTCACACGCCGAAGGAAAGCAAGAAAAGGTTGATAAAGTGCCAGAGAAGAAGAAGAGAAAGATCAGGCTAGAAATGCACCCACAGCAGATCTTCGTCGACGGACATGAAGCATACGTGTGGATTTACGACCCAATACCGATGCATTACTGGATTTTTGGTGCACTCGTTGTGATCGGAGCAATCGTCATCTGCTTGTTCCCGCTTTGGCCACCACAGCTCAGAACGGGCGTCTACTACTTGTCGATGACGGCCGCAGGCTTCCTCGTATTCCTCCTCGCTCTTGTGGTGGTTCGATTCATTCTCTTCTGCTGCATCTGGATCGGCTCGGGTGGCAAACACCACTTCTGGTTCCTACCAAATTTAACTGAAGACGTTGGATTCCTTGATTCGTTCAAACCACTCTACAAGGTGAGTAGTTGACACTGAATAGTGCTTAATGACTAAATGTTTATTCTTGTAGCACGAATACCATGATGGAACTGAGTCAAAGGGAAAGAAAGACAAAAAGAAGAAGAAAAAGAAAGATAGCGATGACGAGGGTGAAAAGCCGCTGAAAGCAGCAGAATCAGCTGCTGAAAAGACCAACGAGTCGACAGTGAGACAACGGAAAGGAAAAGAAGTAGTGACGCCAGAAAAAGAATCGGAACAGGAAAAAAACGAAACAAAAAAGTAAATTAAACATCAGCTGTCGATGACGTCATGATTTTACCAGTTTTATTTTTTTAGCTCTGAATCGGAATCTTCAGACTCACAGCGATCATCCACAGGGAAAGATTTTGAGATGCTAGAAGCCGAAGAAGACGAGGAACCGTAAAATGCTGTTTAATTTATGTCAAGAAACTTTATTGAATCTTCACACACAAAGTAAACTTTAATCTGGAAATTTAAGGATAAAGACACAAAACAAGATTTTACTTCATGAGATCCCAGCGTTCTTACATTAGTTTCAGATTTTCTTCAAGATACTGGTGAACTTCTTTAAAGCACTTCTTGTGAGTCACATCAATTCTATTGGATCACCAACTCTTTATAACACTTTGTGCAAGCTCGTAAGTTCCAATAATATCAGCTTTTGAGCTGAAAACCAGAGTCTTGCAAGATTCTCTTTCAAGTTTGCAACAATATTGTCAACGTGTCACTTCAAGGCTTTGTGTAACATTATGTACAGCATCATTCCAAATGGTGTAAAAACCTTGTTGTTTGGAAACAAAGCTTCTGGAACAGCATCGATGACCCCATTTGGATGGGTGATTGAGTCTAAAACTTGACTAATTGTAAGAGACTGCATATACACCTATTATAGCCGGAAAATTGGGCATAAAAATTCTTCCGTACTGATCTTCGTTATTTTTCAACAGTTATTTTTAGTAGTAAACCACCACCAAAGCAATTACCATGTAATAAAGAACCTTCGATTTGCTTGTTGAACGGTGGTTATTTATAACAACAAGCAAACATCGATGGTACTTTATTACACGGTTATTGCTTTGGTACTTAATACATGCCTTCAACAAAATTATCGACTTACAAAAAAAATAATTAAAAGATTGCGGTTAATGTTTTTAAGTAGATATGCTTTTCAAACTTTTCCACCAGATAAAAACCGAGAATTCTCAGATCAAGCTGAGGCATTGGTTTTAATTATTCATTTATTATGCTTTTCCTTTAAAAACAATTCTTATAATTTTTTTATTCACAAATTTACTTTGCTAAATCGGCTGTTCCAATCTTGTCAGCTTTTGAGCTGAAGAACAAAACTGGTGAGCAAATCAGGTTTGTGAGAAAGCCCGCTCCCTAGTCTTCAAGATTCTTCCACACAGGTCCATATGTTTTGACATGTATAAACATTCCTGCGCTGACCAACTTCTGCATCGTTGCGTTGTTTGGAAACAGTGCAATTGGAACTGCTTTTATGGCTTTCGGCGGGTTTGTTATTTACTTGGTATTTAAGTGTCTGCACTATCACATAAAATACATTTCACCGAGTGGAAACCCCTGAGAGCCCGTCAAGTAGACTTTGTTAATTCAATGGGTTACAAATCGGCTCTTAATTTAAAGGGAACGACCCTACCACTTTGAATATCGCGATCAGATTAATTTTACTTCATGCTTTCACTATCTACTGAAATATTTCTGGGCTTGTCCGTGCAGAGATAGAAGGTGTCCTTAATTTTGTGCATCGACAACATTCGGTGAGTTTGTAGATTAGAGCTTTTTTTTAAGAAACATGCACTTTTTAAAAACTAAACGTGAATTTCGAGCTTTCGAGCTGAAGTCATAATGAATGAAATTTTTCGTGTGTCCTCTGCTTAAAGTTTTCCACAGTACTGAAATCAAAATGTTTTTGTAAAAATTAGGATGCCAATTATTTTTAAAAAATAACAGGGACAAGCCAAACAATTTTGTGTGAGCTTCTAAGAAATTTTAATCTCAGCACAAACAGAAGACTACACTAGCATCGAGCGAGCAGATAAAAAGTCTGTGTTAAAGCACCTGTTCAATCAAAATCAGCATTGCTAAACTTCGAACATGAGTATGCCACCCAAGCTTTTGCAAAATCAAACTTGCCTTGAAAACTCGTTGAATCTTAATGAAAGCTATGTGCAATGCTGAAGGTATTTCATGCATAGGAAACATGTTAAGGCGTTTTTCGATGAGAATGTTCAGATAAAGTTTGACATAGCTAAACATCACAAATATTCGAATTACTCTCAAATCCCAACGTGGATGACTAACGAAATATAGCAGTTTTGAATTATTTTATACTGCGCCATACCCGTTGCACCCCCCTCGACTACTTTTATTATGGGTTCAGCTTTATCAAACTCATCTAAGCAAGTTTCTCCAATGGCTCAACAATTTGTAAAGGATTCGATGGCAAAAAATCGCGTCGTGATTTTCAGCAAGACGTATTGTCCTTATTGCAAAATGGCGAAAGAAGTAAGATTAAATTTCGTAAAATCAGGAAATTCTGATTCATCAATGCATTATTTTTTGTAGCAATTCAAGAAAATCAACGTCCAGTTTCTCTCTGTCGAAATCGAAGACCTCCCTAGTTGTCAGGAGATCCAAGATGTCCTCGGGAAAATGACTGGTGCTCGTTCAGTACCGAGGGTTTTCATAGACGGTAAGAGCAAAAAGTTTTTCTTGTCTGAAGTGGCGTTTGAAAAAGCTCAATTCGCTTTCAGGAAATTTCATTGGCGGTGGAACTGACGTCAAGAAGCTTTACGAGACCGGTCAACTGCAAAAGATGTTGGCTTAACTTTCTTCAACCACAAATCACTTAAAGTTATGTTTTCCAAATCAATAAACACAGAAATCTACGTTTTCTAAAGAATTTTCTTTTATTTTTCCAATCATTCTCATCAACCCACGCATCATTTACATAAGTTTCCTTTAACTTCTATTGTGTCGGTTGCCGTAGCCTCGACGGTGGTCATCCTTGTAATCGTCCAGGTTGCGCTTCTGTTGCAGATGTACTGGGTCATCGTTTTCTACCTTGATTTCATTTTCTTCGTCTTCGCGAGCCTGCTCGGCTTCTTGATCTACCTCAACTTTCGCTTGCAGAGAATTCTTCTTGACCTGTTCGTCGCTTGGAAAGATTCCCTCGGCAACCCGCTGGTCGTAGAACTCTTGAACAGTGTAGGTTGGCAGAGAGGGGTAGCCCAGGCCTAAAAATTTCAAAAATAATTTTTTTATGCATAAAAACTTCATTTTTAACTTTACCATAGATGGCTTTCTGAAGCACGTCTTTTGTGATAATGATGGGCTTCAAAGGAGTCGGCTGTGGTCGCTTGGCCGCGGCTTCTGAACTTTTCTTGAAATCCGGGTCGTTTTCTCGCAATCCCTCGATGTGTTTTAGGATTTCCGCTTCCTGCTCAAGTGTTCCGAGTTCGTCTTGAGATTCCCAAACGCACGATTTGATGAGTTTCAAGTAGAAGTTACGCTTAATGTCTTCATCAGTGTCTTCGCGCTCCATCGCCACCTTCAGCTGTTTGATCTGATCCTTCAGCTCTTTCTTCTGCTGGTACTTCTGTAGCTTTTGGTTGCGTTGCTGTGCCATTTGAGTCAGTCGTTGCATCTCATCTCGAACGATGATGTCGGTAGCCTTGGAAACTGCGGTCGAGCTGCGTTCGCACAATCCATACTCTTCACAGCGCTTCAAAAAGTCCTCGTAATACTCCTTTGCCACTTCCACGACATTTTTTCGATCTCGTGAGCACAATTTGAGAGTGGTTTGGGCGAGAAAGAACGGCAACAGCAGGAACTTCAGATTGGTTGTGGATATTTCGTCTTCAGATTCGTTTTTGCTGAACATTCCGGTCATACTGACCAAGCGAGTGGAGTCTTCGAACATTCCAATGCACTGCTTCACCGATGCCTAGAATAAAGTAAACAAATAAAAATTTCGTGTTTCGGTGAAATTGAAAACAATCGAAGCATTTTTCGAGAATCTCGAGAAATTCTCCCGATGAGACGATTTCAATCGACTTACCTGAAATTCAGCGCTATTTGAAGGGTCTTCGCGTATGTCGAACGACTCCAGCAGCTTGTAGGCATCGTCGAAAAGCGAATTGAGTGTAATTTCGTGCTGCGACATTTTCCGCTTTTGTCAGGACTTTTGCACTTTTGTTGCGCGGTACTAATGCCTGATCCGAGTTACTCGTGCGAGAATCGTTTTCCAGTGGATGCTTTTTAAATTTCTTCAATACACGTGCTTCAACGGTTATACATTTCAATTTCATATTAATGACAAGTATAACTCTTAAAAGTTCAAGTGAAGAACTACTTAAGGTCGCACCTCAAAATGGGCAACGAATGAAAAACTTCAAATGACATTCTGTAAAACTTTTTAAATTTCAGATATATTTACAACGGGTCAGTTTTTCACATGGACTCTGAGACCACTTAGAAGCGTCCACTTATTGTAAGATGCATTTTGCGAGTTCTCTTTATTTCTTTTAATGATTGATAATTTTTAGTTTTTAATCGCAACATTACCATAAGGCTGCATACAATTCATCGTGTACTCAACGAACTTCAAGTCCTTTAGATATTCGGTCATACGCTTGAAATGTCGATTGCTATACGGCATCGAGTCTTCAATGATTTTCCCCAATCCTTGAACTTGATACTTTCCGCTTAGAATCTCTTGCATCATTACGTTGAAAACAAGTTGCGCAGGTCGCGAGTTTCTGCTGTTGGTGTTCCAGTTCACGACGTGTTGAAGCAGCGAGTGCTTGTAATCTTCGTTGAGCTTGAAAATGGTTTCTTCGAGACCTGTCTCTTGACTTCTGATAACAGAGTTGATGATTTTAAGAGTCATGTAGGGTCTGTTGAGGTTTAAAGCCAATCTCAGAGCCTTTAACATTTGTTTCTGGCTTAAAAGGTTGTTCAGTTCCTGCTCTTGCATCACTTCTTCTTGCTGCTTCTCGGTTATTTCGAGTTTCTTCTCTTCTGTCACATCGCGCCACCTGATAAGCTTTGAATCGGAACCACCAGTATAGAATGACTGTTCATCACGTGTCATCGCCATCGCCCAAATGCGGCTATCGTGCTTGTCAAGTGTCTGAATACATTCGGATGTCTTGATTGTCCAAAGTTTCAGGAGTCCGTCGGCACCAGCTGAAATGAGTTGCATTCCATTTGACACGAACTCAATTCGAAGCACTGAGCTCTCGTGTCCTTCGAAGTTCTTAAGGCATGTCAGATCATTGATGTTCCAAAGTCTGATTGTGGAGTCGGCGGCACTTGTAACGATTATTTGATCCACTGGCGAGAACCGAACTGACCAAACTCCACGCCGATGGCCCCTGAAGACACCAAGAAGATTAAGTTCAGTGGAATCCCAAAGTTTAGCGGTCTTGTCTTGTGATGAAGTGGCGATAAATCGATCGTTCGGTGAAATTGTGACACAGTTGATATCCTTTTCATGGGCAAGTTGCGTGTTGATGCAGTTCAGCGACTCTAGTTCTCCATTGCTTTCAAACTTCTTCGGAAGTTTCCACAACTTTAAACACTGATCCTGACTAACGGACGCAAAAAATGTTCCCAAGACCTTGCTCATATCGATGCTACCAACAGCTTTCGTGTGCTTGGCTCCGATGGCAACGCATTTGAATGTGAAATTGTCAAAATCAGCTTCCCAGAGACGAATGGTGTTGTCCTTGCCAGATGACAGAAGAAAGTTTTTGAATGAAGCAAGCGCTAAGACGATCTCAGTGTGCCCTTTCAGGATAATCGAATTCATAGTTAGTGTGTCATACACTTTGATGTCGTTGCTGTTTGTCGCCATCACTAAAAACTGATCTTTCTTTCCCATCAGCAACAGGTCAAGGATTTCATCTGTGAAGCCAATCAATTGTTTGCAGCATTTGAACGTCGCCAGCTCATGTACGATAATGTTGTGATCAAAGCTGACAAGAGCGACTTGTTTGAGTTGTTCGTTGTAAAGCATTTGTGTAATCGCAAGTCCGCCTTCTTCTGTCGCCTTTGAAATTATGCTCAACTCTTGCTTGTATAGCAGCTTTGAGTCGTTCATTTGCCAAACCTTCACGACACCTTCTTCGCCAGCGCTTGCAACATAAATTTTTGACTCATCATTAAGCTCGACACCGTTTGGGAGCTGAAGATCGTATGGTAGAACAGCCGCACATTCGATTCCTTCGTACACTGGTACTGTCCGGATTTGCTTACCGTTTTCAAAGTCCCAAAGAATGAGCACCTTGTCTCTACTTGACGACACGAGAAACCTTCCATCGCGTGAGAAAGAAATCGAAGTGACTTTGGAGATGTGCCCGGGAAACTTTTTGAAGACTTCTCGCGTTTCAATATTCCAAGCGACAATCGTTGCGTCATCAGCCGCACCGACTATGATGTTTTCTCTAGGGTGGAACTCGATAACGCTGATAACACCCTGCACTCCTTTCAGAGTGCCTTTGCATAACTGTTTTTTGAAGTCCCAGATTCGGATGAGCGCGTCAGATCCCCCAGAAGCTAGCAGTTCAGTGCTCGGTGAATAATTCAAGCACGAAATCGGTCCAACGTGCAGGTTTTTCCAGGATTTTTTCAGCTCACCCGTTCCAAAGTCCCAGAGCTTAAGCAAACCACTGCGATGAGCTGTCACAACTTCTTCGTCGTTTGATGTAAGAGCAAATGTGTAAATTATGTCGTCCGACTCTTCGCCTCCAATGACTCGATCTACTACCAGTGATTTCATGGAGATTACATTGATTTTGGACTCTTCTCGGCACAAGAACTGAGTGCCGTCGATTGTCCATAACACATTTCCGCCAGTATAAAATGCTCCATACTGTTTCTCGGCTTCAAAACTGGTAAAATGAAGAAAAATAATTTAAAATCTAAATTCTCGGATTCTACCTACATTTCTTTTAGCTTCACGGATTCGATCATGGTTGATGATGGCTCTTGTAAGTTTTATTGATTATGGAAGTCTATAGCTTAAGTTATATTGAATTTTTAACTTATCACGTGTTTTTTAGGAAAATGTAAACAAAACTTCACGAGTTCGAAAATTTCGAAAATTGCATAAATTGATCAAGAACAGAAAGACAAAGGAAAAGTTGAGAAAAACCAGTAACTCAGACATGTCAGTGATTAAGAGTGTAACGTCAAGTAACTTCATGTACCGAAAAAGCGTGCGGATACTCACATCTTTAAGATTTTCAACGGCAAGCGATACTTCTAAGTCAGAAACAGACTGGCAAGCAGTGCATAAATTCAGATATATCGGCCAACTAGCATCCCTGAATAAGCTGAAAACCTATCAAATATGTGCTACCATCGTTACAATTCCTGCCGTCTTCGTTATGCCAGAAATCTTCGATCCAACAGTTGTTACCGTCTTGAGTGCAACTGGTCTAGCAACACTTTCTTTGGCGAGCTTGGTGTTTAAAAACACCGTTGGATTTGTTTATACAAGCAAGAAACATCCTGAACTGGTAAAGTTTGCCTTTTTAGACTTCTGGGGGAGACGTAAAGAAACGGAAATGAAGCTCAACGACGTCGTGCCGTTCTCAGAGCTCTCAGAGCAGACATTTGATGATTATTTCACAACTCTCCGCTTTCAAAACGATCATCCGAACCTGAAACTGTTTCACAAGTCTGGTGGAATCTCCGACCATAAAGAATTTATGAGAGTCTTTGGTTCAGATTAGCTTTTAGAATAAAAACTTTAATACAACTATGAAAAAGAAGTTTTAAACAATTTAGCTCCATCTATAGTGAGCGTAAGCTCGGTTGGCCTCACAGATTTTGTGAAGATCTTGCTTGCGTTTAACTACTCGGCCTTGGTTGTTTGCAGCGTCCAAAAGCTCGAAGGTCATCTTATCAGGCAGGTGAACTCGCAATTCCTTCTCTCTAGAAGCTTCAACCAGCCACTTACAGGCAAGATAGTACGACGATTTCTCAGAAACTGGAACGGGGACTTGATAACGAACGCCGCCACGTTTGATTGGAGTCGTCTTTAGAATTGGTCGGCAGTTTTCAATGGCCATGTGAAGAATTTTCACAGGATTAGTCTCGATGCGGGATTTTTCCTCCTCGGTTTTAGCTTTGTTGTACTTCTCGAGCTGCATTCGCTTGATGTTCTCAAAGGTCTTCTGCATTAGATCCCGAGCGAGTTCTTTCTTGCCTTGAATCATGATGTAGTTCGTGAACTTGTTAACACGCTCGTCGTGGAAGACACTGCACGTTTCGTTGTTGAGGGCGGCTTTGATGGGAAGGTGCTGCATTTTAGCAGCTTCTCCGGTCTCAGTCAGCATAGCTTGTTTCTCTTTCTTATAGACTGGGTCTACAAAATGAGGGCTGTAGACTGACATTGCACGGCATGTCAGTGCTGGCGATGAGCTATAAAGTAAATTTAATGTAGTTTTCATGCTTTGAGTTTTTAAATGAGGGAAAAACTGATTTCAGTGACAATAACTTACCGCACGAGCCTAGGCAGCACGTTTCGCAACATCCTTTTCAAGTCGTTTTTAAGGGTTTTGGAAGAAATTTAAAGATTTTATTTTCAATTCAGCCTCGGACAAAACGAAAATAATTAAAGCTACGAAAACATACTTCAGCACAACGTTCGAAGAATCAGTGGTTTTGAAAATCAGAAAATCAGAAAACAAAAATCACACCTTTTGATTAGCTCCCACCCAGGTTGAATAGATTTCCATGATCTTGGATTACCAGGTAAAAGAACGATTCTAGTTCTAGTTGATTACTTCCAGGAATTCGGAAGACGGTTGTAAAACCCTGCATTTCGAAAAGCAAATCTAGTGCCGAAGTCAAATCTTGAAAAGATGTCAAATCCAGCGGAGCTCAAAGTTAAAGGTCTGGAAAGGAAGCTCAAGCAGTCGGAGATTGATTTTATGAAATTGATCGAAGAACAGAACGTACAACGTGTGCTGAAACTGAAGAGAACTCGCAGAAGCAACATCCTAGTTGGTAAATTGGAAAAGTTTCATCATCCGCATTGATTTTCATTCGCTTTGTTATTTTAGGCTGTGTTTTGGGAGCTAGCGTTCTGAGTATTTACGGATATTCTATGTTTGCAGTGCAGCAGGAAAAATTCCTCGACGACTTCAACGAACCCGCAAAAGAAGAAATCAAGCAATAAGTTCACCCAAACATCCAGCAAAAGTAAACAATGGCAGCGAGAATTATTAACCAAGTGACTGGACAGACCCAGCGTCTGCCGCCGCTGCCCACTATTCGTGATCTTATTCGTTTATACAAACTACGCGCTTTGAAGCAGTTTTCCCAGAATTTTTTGATGGACCAGCGCCTCACCGACAAAATTGTTCGCGCCGCCGGCAACATCGAAAATAGTTACGTGTTAGAAATCGGCCCTGGCCCAGGTTCTATTACCAGGTCAATCCTTGGTCGTTACCCCAAGCATTTGGTTGTAGTAGAAAAGGACCGAAGATTTCTGCCTAGTTTAGAGATTTTAGCAGACTCGACAAAGGACTTCGTCAAAATGGATATAATTAGAGATGACATTCTCAAGTTTCAGTGTCAAAATGCTTTTCCCGACTGTCAGCCCAGAGGCTGGCAAGAGAAGCGTGCAAACGTCCATCTGATTGGTAATTTACCTTTTGCAATATCCACGCGGCTACTGATCAACTGGCTGAAAGACATCAGCTTGAAACGAGGAGCCTGGAACTACGGTCGAGCAAGTCTGACACTCACCTTTCAACACGAAGTAGCACAGAGAATGATTGCAGGCATAGGAGACGACCAACGGTGCCGCCTCTCTGTGATGTCGCAAATCTGGACTAGCACGGACTTGAAGTTCACAATACCAGGTGATGCTTTCGTGCCGAAGCCGAAAGTTGATGTCGGCGTTGTGACTCTTATTCCTTGGAAGGAACCACTGACGAAACTTCCCTTTGATCTCGTCGAGAAAGTTATGCGCCACATCTTCTCGATGCGGCAAAAGTACGTACGTCGGGGAATCGCCAATTTGTATCCAGAAAAGGACCAAGAGGAACTGACTGCGAGAACTTTTGATATAGCTGAAGTGGATCCACATGCAAGATCATTTGAACTGTCTAACGAAGAGTGCTTGAGAATCGCCGATGCTTATCAGAAAATTTTGGAAGAACATCCGACATACGCTGCCTACAATTACAGAGCACCACAGCGCGAGTTGGATAACTTTATGTAGTTTTATTTTTCAAGAAATTAAATAAATTTAGATTAGCGTTGAATTATGTATTTTTAGTAGATGAATGAGCTAGTTTTCCGGAATTTCGAAAAATACTGAAATTTCGGTGATTTAGGGGAAGCGACGACATAACCGATATTCACCAAATCAATCGTTGGCTTAATTTTCATCAAAGCTCAAAAAAGCGTTTTTGGTGTTAATGGACATGTTATGAAGATGAAGTCGCTTTAATAACCAGATCATCGAACGACACAAATTTGTCTTTTATGTTTTTCTGTGCCTGATTTAAAGCTTCGATGTCGTAACACAAAACTGAGCTGACATACATTTGGCGATAGATGATCACAGGATTGAGATCAATCGTGGTATGAGAAGTGAAAATGGAAATTTTTCAAGTGGGCCAAGTTTTTACTGTCTTTTTCTCTACCGGTTTTTGCATAAATTGCGTCCGATTCCTCAAAAGAAGGTGAACCTGAGAAGGATATTTCGTCTTTTCACTTCATGGATAATTTATTCGTCCATAAAGAGCTCTATTGTCTCATCTCGAATGTGTAGTCTGATAGATTTCGTCAACACCTTTCGCTTTCTCAAGAATTTCACTTCAGCGAATGTTTTACACAATAATTGAGTCAAAATTTTCCCGCGCACTTTGAAACTCGCTTCTGAGACATCTCGGTCTGTTTTCAAAACTTTAAGTTTTATTGTGAACTTGAAGTCTTGCACCAAGTTCACATGCCCGCTAAGAAAGCGAATATGATGAATGAAGAGAAAAATCTTTGATGAATCTTTTCAGACTTAATCAAATATCTCACGTTTTCTCCACTCAAACAGCTGCAACAATCAAAACAAAAAAATATTTTTACATTCACTCTCGTGGGTAATATTTTCTAAAATGTTCCAAAAAAACATTTTTACTGATAGGTAGCTATTTCACCGATCAGAAAGATGTTAGATTATGGCGAATCATAGCAGAAAAATTGTTAGCGTTTAGCTGAAAAATGAGTTCATAAATAAATCTAAAAGTATCAACATTCCTGCTAGATTGTTAGTTTTGATCAATTTCGGCACGAGTTCTAACGATAGCTGATCTCAAACGTGTAATTTCGGCACAGTTGGGCAACGTCACGAGTCAATTGACGTCATGCAACGATTCCGGTGTTAAGCAGTAGTGAGTTTTGTTGTTTTCACCTTGTGAGCGGCACTTTCGCCACGCGATGATCATCAAACACTTGTCGGCATCTTCGCGGTAACTTCTTCGTTGAATCATATTCTCTCCGTGAGCGGAGTCAACGACCAACTGAGTACAAAAGAAGATAATCACTGTTTTGGAAAAGTTTAAAATATTAAATCAACTGCGCTTTGCTTCCGCCTTGTCGTGCCCGCAACTTTTGACTTTTATCGCATTTGAAAATCTTTGTTTTGTGCTCTTTTCAATACAGCAATTAAATTTTAAGTTTCTGGCCCATGTTTGATAGAACATGGTCAATAAGTTTTAAGTGCTTTGATTTTCCAAAAATCACGAAACTCGAAGCTTTGCGTAACAATAAAATGATTTAATAGATCTGCAAATTTATAAACTTGAACATTTAATGTCTCTCAAAGAGAGTTGAAAGCATTGGTAGTTGTGTTCGCTATAACAAGTACTGCTACACTTGCATGCTGTTAGCTGACTCATTCGCCTTTGAAGCAGCCCGGGTTGATCGCCAGTGTAAGAAATCCGAACAAAACAAATTACAATACAATTGATAAAAGAGTTCAAGGCGCTGCGAAACGAACCAGTTATTTTTAATTTTTCAGTTTGCATTTTAATTTAACAGCACTGCAAAGCTGCTGTATTAGCTGGATATCACATCTTAAGTTTAAGTCATTTTGTTTTTAAGTTATCCTTGTTATTAGCCAGTGGCACGATTTTTAGAGATACTGTAACCCTTTCATTTTAAGTTTGTACCAAGTCTCGTTACCGATGCAGCGCTTACATGGAACAGGCATTGCATGCATGTCTGAAACTTTTATTACCTCAGTAGTCGCAATCTAAGGCGCACCTCAAAATCTCTGAATCAGCCAGCATTCTTTTACTAATTCACTGCTAACAAAAGGCTACGGAAAGGAACTCGATACTGATTATCGGTAATGAAAATCAGGCCTCTGCAGCGACTCATAGACTCTAATTTGCTGAATAGGTAACTCATTGACTCGATGAATTCCAAGCCTAAATAACGATGTAGTGGTCAAATTATATATTGAAAGACAAAACTATTTAAAATTCCATTCCGAAATGGCGCTTGGTGATGAATATTTTGAATCAAAAAAGGTTCAAACGGCAGTGAATTTTTCATCTTTTTGTTACACATGTTAGGCTCGATTAATAAGCATTTGTTTTCATGGATTTGATTTGAATTCAATTGTTATATTTTTTCAAGCATCGACATATAAAAAAGTGTGCGATGTATACCAGAGATTATCTGCACAGAGCACAGTTTGAACTTTTAGTCACTCTACTAATCAGTCGTATGCAGTATCTTTGCATAGATATTTGAATGTATGACAGGATGTACTTTGACAAAAGCTTTTTTGCATATAACCGCTTGGACCCATCCGAATTTCCTTTCCTATGTCAAACACTTGTGCATCAACTACAAAACGCACACTTAAAAGTGATCAATTACTATTCCGTAACAAAAAAATTGCTAGGATACCTGAGACTAGTTCAATTATAGGCAACTACGATTTCATAAAATTGAGACTCGATGTGCACCTCGAAAAAGAATAATTTTCGCAGGCAAGTGAGAGTTGCTGGCACAAAGGCTTTTGAAACAATTAACTTCCACTGGTGTTTGCATGCATGCAATGCCTACCTATGCGGTACTACATTTTTAATTCTGCGCACAGTTGAAAAATTTCACTGTTCAACAGAGAATAATTCAAATCGAGTATGAACCGACAGACGTAAACATTGCTTTCAACTTACTGACGTACGTGTTTCTTTGCACCGTTTTTTTTTATCCACTGCTTGGTGACTTCTAAGATCATTTATTAAAACTTTCGTCGACCAAATCACCGGATTCGTAGATTTTTTGAAGTAAGCTATATAAACCGCTACAACTTTTGATAAATTTTAAAACTTCTGATTCAGTCAGTAACATTCATAGAAAAATTATACAATGCTAAAAAGTTAACGCTTTAACTGTAAATTTTAAAGTAAAACCGAGTAAATAAAATTACTTTTAATTTCATTTAACTTTCCATTTCAATTTTGATAGTGAAATGATCCAAAACGCCGATTTTGTTTCATTCGGATTTTTGGTAAAATGATTTTTTTTTGGTTTACTTTAATTTGTGCTTAACAATTCGTATCGTTCAATAGTCGAGCGAAATCATAACCTTCGCCGTTCTTTTTGTTGAGTGAAATTGATTCAGTGTAGTACAGAATTGTTCAGCAGTCCGTTGTTTTTAAATGAGTATTTTCTCTTCAGCTTTTCATCCGAAAACTGTGACGCGGGAACAAATTTCTACAGCATTAATTACTCTTAACATTATTTTGTTGATTTTTCTAAAAGCTCATGATGGTGTCTAGATAAATATTTTATGATCAACGACGCTTTTTAGCACCTCATTAATCGTGTTTGGCTTTTTGATTGACAGTCTACGATTTTCTGATCATCTGTTGATGTGTTCCAATCAACAATTTCTTCCAAAATCAGTGGACTGAGAAATTTAAAATTAATGCAAAAGCGGGTTTTGACCTTATTGTCGAGAGAAAAAAAAGTTATTCAATAGTGTAACTATGAGCAAAGCAGAGCAGAGAGAAAAAGTTTTAAAACTGGTTTAAAGAGAGAAGTAAAAAAATACGCGTGCTTTTCTAGTTTAGTGCCCAACTGTCGGTGGTTGAGACTAGAGACGTAATAGATCGTTCCAATATTCCATATGGCTGCAACATATTATGAAAGACAAATTAAATATTCAATAGTATAGTATGTTAAAGTGGGTAAAGATTAAAAGAAAATAAGTTAAAGTGCTACTCACAGCAAAGCAGAAAAAAGTAGTGAATAAGATTGATGTCAAAATTTTATTGGGAAACGACTTTTTTATAACATCAAGGTCAGTGCAGCAATTGTTCAGCAATTTAGAAAATTATTTAATTACTATCAATTTGATATTTCTTCGAGGCTCGTGAAATTGGCGAATGAACTGTGGCGATTTTTAATGCATTTTATTACTTGAGAACTGTTATTGTCGATAGTGAAAGTGATACCTGTAACCGTTTTATCTTTAAACATGAAAGGACGACAAGAGACAACAAGGGGTTTCAATTGAGAATTTAAAAGATCGCTTTGATCATTTAACGATGTTAATCGTTAACGCTGCTTGAAACTGTGAAAAAAAATCTAATAGGAAAAGAATTCCCGCTGATTAATTTAATTTCGCATGAAGTAACGTCAATTTCGCTGAAAAAATGACAAAAAAGCCGTGTTTTAAAGTCTTTAGTGATCTGTGCTGTTGGTTGGAACATGGAGTGCAGAGCGGCGTTGCCAAACCCCTATGCAAACGCGGTCACCAAAGCATAAGCCTTGAATCGGCAAAATTTCACAGAGTGTTAAAATGTGGCTTGGAAAAATTCTCGCGCGTCAAAGAGAAATGTAAGACTTGGTGCAAGTCAATACTGGGCCAAATGCAGGCCACTCTTAGTTTAGTTGAACTGCGGATTTTGTAAATGCATTGCACGTTCCTAACGCTTTTAATAGAAGGGAAATAACGCGTTTCAGTGACCGTTTCCGCGTTAAAATGCATTGCAAGGTTCAAACAAAAAAGATCGTTTCACGATCATTAATTTTTCCGAAACGGCAGCCTGCGCTGAACTAAGTAAACTTCATCTTCTGGGCCGTGAGAACTTAACAGTGGCATGACCACGGACCGTATTGTTGGTAAATCAGGCGGTAAAATATCTTGGCCCATTAAGTTCCAAACTAAAGCAAAAAGTCAGCTGGTGACCATTTTTTGTTGAACACCGGAACATACATTTTGCTATTGCTTGTGGAATAGAGTAAGGTAAAGATAAGAAAACTTGGTCGATACAATTACTGTTATCGAAACACGAGCCTACAAAATTTTTAAATCGCCCCGGAAGAACAAAGAATGAGAATGACTCATAAACTTCAAGTCGTTCACCGATTGCAGAACTTACTCGCCTGTTGGAAAGAACATTTAATGACTTCAACACACCTCAGCTTGTTTTACATAATTAGATTCAATAAGGTCATATGTCATACCAGAATGTTTTCCTTGTACTTCCAGATGAAGTTACTCCCCTTGACGCTACTGGTGCTTTATCATTGGTTCTGCTGCTATGGAGTTTCATGCACCAAAAATGGTTCATCAAAGTTCCAAAGCGATGGAGAGCTAACGCATGACGCGAGTTCATCAACATTGAAACAAAGTGTTTTACCAGAACTCAATAATTCGACACGAGTTGGCGAAAAAAAGTGAGTACGCGATTGCTCAGCAATTTATGTTAATGAAGATTTTTATGTTACTCACTGGATCTGCTTTCCGGTGAAAACTGAACACCTGATTCAATGAATTTCTTTGTGCTTTGAACAGGTCACACAGAGCCCACAGAACATTGTACCGTCGTGTTGGCGGACATTTATCATTGGGTTTAACAGAATTGACTACTGACTCAACGAGAAAAACGTCTGACTCATCAAGCGAGATTTTCAAACTTGCAAAGGCAGACGTCAAAAAACACAGAAGCTTTTTTAGACTAAAAATTAACACAATTCCAGCAATAAGCAGTATTGGAAACACAACAGAAGATGACGAAAGCAGAACTGTAAAAAAAGAAAACAGAGTAAATTCCAAAGATCTTTGGGAAAAAAGTAACGATGAGAATAACCTTGACTATGGTCTGATGACTTTAAGCGCTGCCGGAGAAGGCAACGAAGACAGTAAAGCTAATGAAGATGCTTCTTCGAAATCGTCAGCGAAAAACAAAAAGACAGATGAGAAGATAAAGACTTTATCCGATCAAATCGCCGAAGGAAAATACGGCCTTATAGAAAAAGAGTTGTTCGCTAAGAAGCCAAAAGCTCCAGGAATTATTTCTTACAAAACAAACGCAGAGACTCCCGAAGACAACGCAAAAACATTGGGTGGTTTAGACAAGGACGAGATTTGGCTTGCCGAGGACCACCTGCTGGTTCTGAAAGGTGGCTTGCCTAACAATAAAAACAACAACAAGGATAACTGGAAGCCCATTGATGACTATGTGGCGCCAAAGCGACCCGTGAAGATTCCACTTAACCCTCGAATTCCGCCTCCTTTTCCTGTACAATTCGAAAACGAGCCGCTACAGTTTATCGGATATAATCAATTTTCGGTCTTCAATCCGTTCACAAATCAAACAGGAATATTTAGGAAGCCTTCAGATGAAAGTTCGCTCAACTTCAATCAAACCGGCCATCACGATCCGCAGAACTTTGCTTCCCGGTTCCCAGGAGCGGACAAAACTGCTACGAAAAATCAGATACCTAATGTAGTGCCACCACCGCCATGGCTGTTTCCCAATGCTAACAACGATGTAGATTTGTTGAAACAATTTCCCTTCAATTTACCGCTTCCTGATCAAGCGCTCAACAGAACTGAAGATTTTGACGAAGATGATCCGTCACTGTTTTATCCACCACCATACAGTTTCATTTACAAATCCAACTACACAAACCTGGCTCCAGTTGGGCCATTTGTCCCTGGAATAATTCTTCCCCCGCCACCAAACTTCTTCTCAGTGTACGACCCCAATGAAAACAAAAAGCCTGTTAAAACGCCCATCGATGTAATAAATCGGATCAACGAGATTCACTTGCATAACCGCCTAACAGTTCCTTCAAGCACAATGCAGACCCCAACACCTAAAACCACGTTCCTTGAATCCACAACGAGAGCTTCAACTCAAATTAAAAAGCTAAATAGAAGCAAACCACCGACTACACGCGTACCAGCTCCTTCTTATCTCACCAAATCAGTTTACTCAACGACTCCAAAGGATGATTTGGCACATCAGGTGCATCAGCACGACACTTCAACGCTTAAACTGTTTCCTGTTTATATTTCAACCACAACAACGAAGATATATCAAACAACGACTGTCGCTTCTACAAATACGCCGCGGTACAAATCTTACAAAGAAGACTACGGAACACAGACTCATCCAATTTACTTTGAATATTTCGACGCACGCACTGCAATTCCGTATGAAGAAGTTCATATTGGTCATGAGTACAAGTCAACTGATTCTGGTGACTATTCCTTGACGACTGTTTCGCCTGTAACTTTGTCTACACCGGCGACTTTGTACAGCGAACCCAAGAAAAAGAAGCCGAAGAGTTTCCATCAACATCAATACATTTCGACAGCAGGTCCTTCGCTGGAAAGATATCCGTCGAGACCAGAGTACAATTATGGAACCGTCATATCTCCGTACCCATATTCCATGTCAACCACTTCTCCAATTAATTATAATCATGCCACAACTGAAAAACCTCTCGTTTTAGAGCCTGTGGGAAGATTTGAAGACGAAATTGCAGCTATTCGGCAGACACTAAACTTTTACAACGGGAAAATACCTTCCAAAGTTCCTAAGGTCAAAGCGGTGTATGAGTTTTCTTTTGAATCATCGAATCACAGAAACAGAGATGAATTCAAACCGATGTTGTCTTACGACCAGCAAAGTTATTATTCCGCTAGGCCAGCGAGTAATAATTCTCAGCCAGGGCAATTGACAAGAGTTACAAACAGTCAGCATCAAACTACAACACAGAGTCCAACCAAGCACAAAAGCAAAGTAACCAGTGCGCCATCAAGTTTGTACACAAACTTTGGTGACAAGATGAAGCCGCAGGATTATTACATCAGGCCAGCCATCATAAAAGAAATCCGTCCATTACCTCAGCTGCAGTCACAAAGACTCTACAGCTACCCGTCGTACGAAATTCGTAATTCACCGAAGCCCATAGAAAAAAGTAACAGAAACAACAAGCATCGTAATACTCAACATAAAAGCCAACAGCAGCAACAATTCTACGGAAAGGCTAGCGAGGTTGCTAGTTTGCTGAACGACACTGAGGTCAACTACAAGCACCCGCAACGACCTATAAACCCTTACAGCGAATTTATCGAAGTTCCACGTTTCCCAATATTGCAGAATCCTTACATACCTGTGCCGCAATATCCAATGCACCATCCGATTTATCAATATCAAAGACCGATTCAACAGCAATACCATCACCAGAATCCACAATATCAGCAACTGACTGATTTTCGGTATCCACAAGTACCACAAATAAATCCAGAAAGCGTTCAAATAACATTTTATAATCGGCCGATGGAGAAGTCAGATAAAAGCATCCACGTTGATCGATTGAATTGATTCGCGACTTCGAGATCAGTCTTGGGAAATCTAGTTTGTGATAGATAAAGAAAAAATTGGAAATGCTTCAACGCACTTTATAGTTGTAAACCTTTATTTTGACATCTGCTTGTTCAAAAAATTTATAAGAGTATAAGTTTGATACAGCACTTTGAGCCATTTTAAGAACTTCAAGGAGATTGCCTTTTTTACCATACGATGGTCAAATATAAAAAAAAAATCGTTAAGTACATATTTATAAAACAAATATTAAGTCCTGTGTTTGAACCATATACGTTTTGTTCATTGTGATAACTTTTGATAAATGAACAAATAAATGTTTAATAGTTTTACTCCACCATTGAATTCTTAATAATGTTTCCAAGGATTCTAGTACTTCGTAAACTAGTGATAACATTGGTGTGATACCAGCAAGTCCAGAAAGAACATTAATTGCAGAAATCTTGACCATATCTTTAGTAGTTTTATGAAACTTTAGCTTAGATTCAGGGATGTCGTCTAGAGTCACCAACACTTTTGGTCTTAAAGTGAACTGAAAATCTGAAACTTCAATAAAAATTTTTAGCTACTGATAGACAAGAAACATAGAACTAGATAAAGCACATTTTTATTGTTCTGTTTGTAGAAGGAAAAATGTGAATAATTTTTGAGACAGCTCAAAAGTTACTTTCGTAATTGATAAAAGTTGTCTTATGATTTTGCTTTCCTAATACACGGAATAGTGCATTGGTTCTTCAGCAAGCCCCGCCAGAACGTTGAGTGCAGCTACCTTAGCCATGTCATTGCGAGTTCGAACGGTCGCTGACCCCAAATGCGGCGTTATAACACAGTTAGGCAAGGTCATTAGCGGATGATCTGCAGGCAAAGGCTCCGGAGAAGTGACATCAAGGCCAGCAGCGAAGATTTTGTTGTTCTTCAATGCATCATACAGAGCATCTTGATCGACCACATCGCCACGAGCAATGTTAACTAAGACACTTGTCGATTTCATTCTAGCGAAAACTTCGGCGCTGAACATTTTAGTCGTTTCCGGTGTCAGTGGGCAAGTGATGAAAATGAAATCGCTTTTCTCTACTAACTCCAAAAACGGCACAAATTGAGCGCCAATTCTGTCAGC
>JPYR01000246.1:0-17700 GCA_000775305.1 Belgica antarctica
TTTATTTTTCTTGTGTCTTAAAGAGCTCGGTGATGGCTGCCATACACCAAATGGAAAAACTGGGTATTGCAAAGTGCTCAAACAATGCACAAATCTCTATAATCGGTTCATAGCTGACAAAAGCTCGCAAGAAACAATAAAATATATCACCGACTCAAAGAATGGATGCCCATCGCAAGATACAAAGATTTATGTCTGTTGTGAAGATCCAAAGTCCTGTGAAGACCCGAATGACGAAGTCGGTACCTGTGTTCCATTTAGAAGTTGTCCATCATTGCACAGTTTAGCAAAAACGTTTCCGGTTTCATTAAAAACAATCGAATTTTTACGAGCTAGCCAGTGTGGTTATAATGTCCTTAAAAAAATTCCGCTGGTTTGCTGCGTAGGTGAAAAATTGTCAACTGCCGAAACAAGCGAAGAAGTTACAAGTGAAGAACCAAACACTCAAAAACCATTGACTTCATGCATTGCAACGGAAAAGCCAGAGACATGCAGACCAACTGAAAAGAAAGAAGAAGTTGAAACTTTCTCGAAATCTGAGCTCCAGAGTTTGATCGATCGAAAAATTGCGGAAGGGGTTGTTTATCGTTCGCCATACTGTGGCCAAGATGCTAGCAACAAAATTTTAGGCGAGGAAACAAATCTGGATGATTTTCCTTGGCTAGCTCTTATTGGTTACTTAAAGTGTAAGAAAATCTTTTTATTTTAAAAATAATATCAAATTTTATAATACCTTTTACAGCCAAAAATGAGTTTGGATATCATTGCGGTGGCAGCCTTATCAACAAGAGATATGTCGTCACAGGTAAGTTTAAAAGTAGAAAAAGAATCCTGAGGAACAAAACTTTTTTCAGCTGCGCATTGTGTGTTAAAAATTCCCGAAACTTGGACGCTGAGTCGAGTCAGGCTTGGTGAATGGGACTTGAACAAGGAAATTGATTGTGACCCGTACGATCCAGATACATGTGCGCCAGAAGTCGTCGACATGGACGTTTCCGATGTAACCGTTCATCCGAATTATAAGAAGGTGTTAAAAAATGCCTATCATGACATCGCTTTGCTGCGACTAAAAAAAAACGTTAAATTTAATCATTACATAGCACCGATTTGTCTGCCACTTGATCCAATTTTGTGGAATCAAGACTATACAGGGTACACGTTTACGGCTTCGGGCTGGGGTGAGTGAGAACATTTGTTCACGTCATAAAAACATAAAATGTATCGTCAATTTCAGGAAAAACTGAAACCCAACACCGAAGCCCAATCAAGTTAAAGGTGGAATTACCATTTTTTTCGCTTGTGGAATGCGGTGACAAGTTTTCTGTACAAGGCAGAACAATTACTTCGAATCAAGTAAGAAAGGTAAAATTACTGATTTCTCTTTAATAACTCATTTTCTTCTGAAAGCTTTGCGCTGGTGGTGAAGTCGGCAAAGACACTTGCAATGGAGATTCCGGTACGGTTGGCTGAGAAAACCTCACAAGCATCTTTTTAATGTGCTTTCTTTAGGTGGTCCGTTGATGACTACTGCTAAAAACAGCAATGATCTGTCGTACTACTACCTAGCTGGACTCGTGTCTTACGGTGCAGCTCAATGTGGAACAAAAGGAGTCCCAGGTGTTTACACCAGAGTTTCAATCTACTTGCCGTGGATTCTTGAAACCATTAGAAGATAAATTTGCAAAATAAGTTTTTATCAAATTTTGAGAATAATAACAATGTTTTTCTAACTTTTGATTGATTGGTTGATTGTTTGATTAACTGATTGAGTCATGCATCAAAGTTTTAATTACAAAACGCTTGGGGATTCCCCATTTGTAAGAGCCAAAGGTTATCCTTGTGTTTGATTACAAACGAGTTTGGACATTGAGTTTGCACATAGACAGAGAGTTGAGTATAGATGCTAATGAGATTTTTTAAAAAAAAATAAGGTGGAATTAGGTTCAGGCTGGCTAGTATGCAAAAAAGGTATAAATGTGGTTTGAAAACCAACTGTTTTTGTTTCAGCTGTACTTAGAATCTGTGATGTATCTAACATGTGCTTTAAAAACACTCAAGTTGATCTAGTGCACTCATAAACACCACGTCTTTTGAGATCAATCGAAACACAATCTCTTTTAACTCAGCTCTCCCAAAACCATCCAGCGAAAGGAATACTCGCACGGTTGAATCAGTAATCGTTTGAGTTTCAAAGCATTATCACTTAAAATGGTTTGCACAAGAATAAACGGAATAATTTTATTATCATTCCTGGTGACTCAGGTTTATTCGGGTAATTTTTGCGAATTTCTCTGCAATCAAAAATATTGAAGTCGAACATTTGACCTGTGTTAAAACCCAGTTAAAACAGCTTATTATAAATTAAATACAGTAACTTACAATCAGTGCCGGTTTTCTTATCGCTGGAGAATCCCAGCAATTAAAACAATCGCTGACTTCCTTGTTTTTGCTTAGAAATTTACAGTTCCTGTGAAACTTTAAGCACCGACGAAGGTCAATGCAGACCGTTGAGGACCTGCCCACCACTTGCTAAGCTGGCAAAAACTCAGCCAGTATCTGATGAAAACAAGAAAATTCTTATCGACAGTGTCTGCGCAAAGAACGACACCAATGTGTATGTCTGCTGTCCGATCCACGTTGCACCAAAATGTGAGAAAAACCTCGGAAAGAAGCAGCGACTAATAGATTTCTTGTAGTTCACCCTGACAAATATTGCGTGAATCCGTTGGGTGACAATGGTCAGTGTGTGAAAGTAGCTTCGTGCCCAGAAATCCACGCTATTTTATACAAAAGGCCGATTTCATCGTTGAAAGTGTCATTTTTGCGCGCAACCCAGTGTGGATTCATCGAAAAGACGCCGTACGTGTGCTGCACTTTTAACAAAAACATCACTGGTGAAGAGTTGGCGCTCCCTGAAACACCAAACATGCAGACCCAACAAAGTCCAGATTGGGTGGCGACGCTGATGGGGCAAGTGCCGCAGCCGCCTGAGTGCGGAATGGATTCGATCGACAGCATTTTAGGTGGCGCTGAGGTGAAAATTGACGAGTTCTCATGGGCTGCGTTGTTGGAGTACGAGAAACGTAAGTTTTGAGTGTATAAGCTTGAATAATACTGAATTTATTCTTTTAAATTTAGCTGGTGACCAAATTGGTCACCATTGCGGTGGAAGCTTAATAGCCAGTCAATACGTAATCACAGGTGAGTTGTTCAATATTAATTCAGAATTTTTATTGATAACAAGCGTTGCAGCCGCACACTGCGTTCAAAAAGTTCCCACATCATGGAAACTCTCCAAAGTTGTTCTCGGTGAATGGCGAATTGGCACGAACGAAGATTGCGATGACGACAATAATTGTGCTTTGCCGATACAAAAGATAAAAATCGTTGAGAAGATTGTTCACCCAGGATATCGTCACTACTCCAAGAACCAACACAACGACATCGCATTGTTAAGGCTAAAAACAAAAGCAAAATTGACTGAATTTGTATCTCCAATATGCCTTCCCCTTGATTTGGCATTGTGGAACAAAGATTACACAAATCACACGTTTGAAGTTGCTGGATGGGGTAAGTGCCGGTGCTAGTTGAACTCAAGTTTTGGTTTTGTAAATGTTACTTTCAGGCAAAACAGAAGAATCGTCAAAGAGTGACAAAAAGATGAAGGTGAAAATTCCTTTCTACAACCCAGAAAAGTGCCAGGATTTGTACACATCGCAAGGAAAGCAGCTGATCAACACTCAAGTCAGTTGAAATTTTAATTTTTTGTACAAACCAGCATTGACTTGTCTTAGTTTTAGATTTGCGTTGGTGGAGAACCAGGAAAAGATTCTTGGTCAGTCTGATTTGAAAATTTTTGATTGCCCGTAAAACAATTAACTTTTACTTTTTTTAGCAATGGTGATTCAGGTGGACCGCTGATGAGATATCACACTGGAAAAATCGGCTACTGGTACTTGTCAGGTGTTGTTTCCTTCGGACCTTCGCAATGTGGCACTCAGGGACTGCCAGGAGTTTATACAAGAGTTTCAAAGTTTCTAGAATGGATTTCCCAAAAAATAAGAGATTGAATTCGGAAAATGGACTTTTGTATTGTTAGTCACCAATTTCAACTTTGCCTTAAACTAGAAATAAGAAGTTTATGTTTCAATTTTGAATTTCGTCTTTGAATAATCGAATAAATTAAGCTCAAAGTGTTTAGTGTTCAAAACACTAAAACAAAAAGCTTCTTTCAAGCCTTTTTTCAAAGCTTTTTATTGTCAAAAGCTTTACGCAAACAAGCTTCAAAGAAAAGAAGATAAAAAATATATCCTAACCCACGATGACTGCGCGCGTGTTAATCTGCGATAATTTAGCGTGCATCTTTTAGCAGAAATCATCGACGCAAGAAATCTTGAAAAACTTGATTTGACAAGCATTTTTGTTAGTCGGTTGTTGTCTCTCTTCCGAGTCACATGTTCACGATTGTTTTCGAAATAATCTAAGTTAAGATGATAACTCAGTTCAAGAACAATAAAAATTCTTGTTGTTCGGTGTTAATTATTCTGATCGCGGTATCGGGAGTTTCAACACGTAAGTTTCGGTGTTTGGTGATGAATTTCTGATCAATCAAGCTTGTGAATTTGCAGAGAATTTTGACTGCACAAATCCCAAAGGCGTAAAAGGTCGATGCGTTATTCTTCAATCTTGCAGTTACATTCTGAACATCGCCAAGTTCTACCCGCAGAACCAAGAAGCGCAATACTTTGCTAGACAGAGTCAGTGTGGATACAATGGATACAACTTTTACGTCTGCTGCCCGCTTACAACTCAGTTGACATCTTCAACTCAAACGCAAACACAAGTCCAACAACAAGCCATTGCGAAAGTTTTGTCACCGGCGTCACTGCCTAAGCCACCCGTTTGTGGCATCGATGTAGAGAACAGAATTTATGGCGGGACTACTACAAATGTTTTCGAGTTTCCTTGGCTTGCGCTGCTGAAATACACAAAACGTAAGGTTTGTTTGGTGATCTTCTGTGACGCACGGTTTTAAAATTAATCGGTTTTGGCGTGGGAGTTAGTAACGACTTGTCAAACGACGTTTGTGATAAGATCTTTGAAGCAAAATATTGAAATGAGCTTGATTTTCAAATAGCTGGATCATCGACTCCAGTTTTCTCATGCAGCGGAACTTTAATCAGTGATCGATATGTGTTAACTGGTAAAAATTTCACTTTCCACAAAATTTGCAGTATAAAATCTAAAATTTTAGCCGCACATTGCGTGCATTCAAAGCTTCTACAAAGAACCAAGTTGATCGCCGTGCGACTTGGTGAATGGAACATGGCGACAAACCCTGATTGTGACGACAGTTTTGTTAACGAAGAAGTCTGCAACGAACCAGTGGTCGATATTGGAGTAGAAGGAGTGATCGTGAACGAAAAGTATTTGCCGCAGTCGTTCAATCAACATAACGACATTGCCTTGATTAGAATGACACAGAAAGCTAAATTTAGTGACTTCGTGAAGCCGATTTGCATGCCATCAGCTGCAGACATTCTGGTCGGCAAATCTTTGACTGTCACTGGATTCGGTCGAACCGAATCCGCGTTTTCCAGCAACAAAAAGTTGAAAGTAGCGCTTAACGTGGTTGAGATCGAGAAATGCAATCAGGTATTCCGATTTGAAGGTCGAAGGGTTGTTGACTCGCAGATCTGTGCCGGCGGGCAAAAAAACCTTGATTCTTGTAGGTAAAATACTTTCGCTGAAGATCAACGAACTGGAATTACTTTTGTTTCGTTTCAGGGGAGATTCTGGAGGTAAAGAGACAATTGGTTCACTTGTAAAGTGGTTTCATTTTCGTTGAATTGTAGGTCCTTTGATGAATTTTGTCACAACTGGTCGAGATTCTTACTGGGTTTTGTCTGGCATCGTCTCGTACGGTGCGAATCCGTGCGGACAAGAAAACAAGCCGGCGGTGTACACAAAAACTGCGAGTTATCTTCAATGGATCGAAAGTCAGATAAAGAACTGAGGTTAAACAGTTTTTGCTTTATATTCTAAGCTTAGAAATAAATATTTCTCCATTCAATTGCGAAATTAGTTAACTAATATGCTTTCAATGAAGCCGTGATTTGTTTGATCGTTTTAAAGTCGCTTCTCAGTTGAATAAAGTGCAGCACGACAGACTTGTCCAAGTAGTTGAGAGTGTCACCGCTGCAGACTTCTTGAAGATTCTCGTGTTTTACAAGCAGCAAGTTGCATAAAGCATGAAGAATGTCGAAGAGTTGAGAGACAAGGCTGTCACTGAGTTTACGAACGCACTTTCGGTACTCGTTGACGTCGCAAATCGCCACCATCGCTCCACTGGAGAAAAAAATGCATGAGATAATCGAAGAATTCACATCACTAATGTTCAACTTACAGTGTGTTGTATTGATACTGAAGCAGATGCTCGTAAATCACTCGATGAAAACGGATTCCAAGCTCTTGCAACACTTCTGTCAAGTTGTCACCGTCAATCGACTTCTTGATCTGCGCGATGCAAACGTTTAGATGCTGACAAACAGCAGAACAAGCGGACGATGCAACGGTGTCGATGTCAGACTCCGGCTTGAAGTCAGTTTTCTTTTGTTCGCTTTGGAGATAAATTTTCATCCAATTGCAGATCGAGTTGAGTGCACGATCGATGCCGTTGTCAAGTTTTCTTTCAATAGATTCAGTGCAGAATCGCTTCTTCTGCATGCAGTCTGTGTACTTCGAAGTCGATATGACATAGGGTATGATGTTCGCGTTGTAAGTCTTCTCCATCAAGAGAACAATCGTGTTTGTTTTTTGAACGACGTCGAAGAAGTAAATCTGAGGTGCCGACTTGGTGTCAGCGATTGGAATGGATTGCACGCCGAGGTCCACTGCGTAATCGCAATGCTCGGAAATCAAATACTTCAACAGAATGTCAGCGAGTTTGATGATGTTTGTGGGCGTATCTGCATCTTTCGATAGCTAAAAGAACAAATTGATGATAAATAAGATAAGTTGAGCCATTAAAAGTTAAAGTTGGCGTTAATCGCCTTACTTACCACTGAACAGCGATCAAAGGCGGCTGCAGACTCTTGAAGCAAGTTGATAGCCAGTTCCTCGGACAGGAACGTTTCACCACCGTAGTTGTCGATTTGAACAATGTTAATGTTGGTTCTAGCACTAATTATAGCCTGCATGTCGCGTTTCAAGTCTTGAAACCGTTCTGTCTGCTTTTTCTGGTGGTTTTTGCTGTCAAAGAACTTTCTCAGCTCCATTGCGCATATATTGTCAAGGTACCGCAATTCAACCTCGATGTAAGTCATTAAATGCTTTGTAAACATGTTCTGAGTCAGCTTTGCTAGCAGATCGTCGCTGGAGTCCTTGATGAACTCACCCAAGTCACTCGACAGCTTCATCGTGCGCAAGTAAAGATAGTGAAGAGTCTTCAAGTACTTTGTGTCGTCTTTGCTATCGTCGGCCAGCTTGGTGCTGACGTACTGATGAATTCTCAGCTGATAAATGTTGAGGATGAACTTTGAGATGACCTGGTCCGGACTGGAGAAGACTTGCTTGATGATTGCATAGTGTTGACGGCAAAGTGGAATGACAGTCTCAAAAACGTCCTTGCCACGGATGTAGCTGGTCTGAAGAAAGAAATGAGTTAAATTACATTGTACGGTAATAACACACTTACCGCTTGGCTCTGCTCGATGTAAACATCGACACACTGCGAGTATCCTTTAAATTGCGACATAATCTTCGCCAGTTCTTTCATTTTGTCGATGTCTTCCTCTTTTTGAGCGATTGCAAACTCTTCGATCAAATTTCGCTCAATTTCGTCGTACTTTCCTTCGATTTTTTTCTTTGTGGGACCGAACTTTTCTGTCGGGAGATCATGAGCCACTAGATACAGCTTTTGAATGATGTCAGCGGCTTCGAGAAGCTAAAAATATCGAATTCAGTTATCAGGGACTGGAAAGACATAGTTTTGGAACTCACGTTCTCCTTGTTCGTGAAGATATCATTAACAACTGGCCCTGGAACAAGAAACTCGCCCATGTAGTTGAGCAACTTGAGTGCTTCCGCTGTTCTTGTTCGTGGAGTGTTTACATTCTCTAGTTGTTCACCGAGGTGGATGATTTTGCCTGCCACCGAGTTTATCTTCTCGTCCAATTGGTGAAAACATTCGACCGAGATTGAGTGTCGCTCCAGCAGCTTATCGATGTGCTTGGCGTGGATCTTCTGCTCGTCACTGAGGGCGGATTCGAGTTTCTCACACTTTCGCTGCTGTCTCTCTTGCAGAATCCGCAAATCTTTGATTGTTTGCGTAAAAGTGTCGCCCAACAATTGCGGGTCGAAGTTATCCGAGTTTACACTGTTCGCTCGCCAGAACAGCTTCTCCACGAAGTCCTCGACTACAAATGGAGACTTCTCAAGCTGTTCCACGTATTGCGAGAACATTTTTGGTCCTACTGGATTCACGCGACTGAAATTATCGAGGACCGAAATGACGAATTCACGAAAACAACAGAGCGTAGCTGCGTTGCGGCTGAGCGTAGGCGCAACCCTTCAAACAAGCAGCGGGAATAAAAAAGCTTTTGCAAAACTTGGAAAGCTTAGTTTATGTTAATAAAGTTTTTATTATCGGTACTATGACTGCAGTGATGTTAATTCACAATATCACTTATGCACGTGGCTTAAGGCCGACCCAAACACCTTTCTCGGTTTTCATTCCAATTGGATTTTTGTCGAGAAGCAAAGGAATCTGAGTTTTTGCAGTGACATCGAAGCTGAAGTTCTTCAACAAGTAGTAGAAAATCGTTTTCAGTTCCATCAAAGCGAATCGAGATCCGATGCAATTTCTTGGACCAAGACCAAAAGGCAAATAAGTGTCTGGATCGATGTTGCCCTTGTTTTCGTCGCTGAATCTCTCCGGATCGAACTTCATCGGATCGGGGAAGTACTGCGGGTCTCTGTGGTAGCCAACAATTGGAATGACATAGCTTTGGTCCTTCTTAATTGTTATTTTTCTGCCGTCATCAAGTTCCATCTCGTAGTCTTTTGTGCAAATACGATCAGTCATCTGTGTAAGGGCCACGAAGATTATTTTTCAGTTAATGAACTTTCAAAAGTCTTAAATTACCGGTGCTGCAGGCCACTTCCTTAAAGTCTCACAAACGACTTGATCCATGTACTTCAAGCCTTGAATTTGATCATAACTAATGGATCTTCCATCCAACTCAGCTTCCATTGCCTCGATTTCCTCGTGAAGTTTTTGTTGGACTTCTTGATTAGCCATGACTTCGTGGGCCATGAAACTCATCGTTGTTGCGATCTGCAATGTGAAAATGTGAAACAAAATCAGACTCAAAAGTTTTTTGACTTACAGTGTCAAAACCAGCAAAGAAGAAGATAAAGGCCTGTGCTGCTAAATCATCGTCATCCCATACCCTCTTGACTTGAGATTTTCCCATCTGAGATTCTTCAACAGTGGCAAAACCTTCAGTGATCTTTTCTTCTTTTGATTCATGTGTCAATTTTCCTTTCCTTGCTTGCATCAGCAAGTTGATCATATCGTGTCGGACGATTCCTTGTTCTTCGCGAGTCTTCATGTTCATCGTGACAGCTTGTTGGAAAAAACTGCTGATGTTTTTCGAGAACAAATTGACTTTGAAGAACTTCATGACTGGGGGAATGATCAGAAAGCCAACGAATTTCATCATGGTTGTGAAATTAGCAAAGTTAGTGGCTTCGTTTGCAATTTTTGCGAATTCGTTGTCAGGTTCTTTGAACGAGTTGACTTCAATACCGAAGGCACAAGTAGCAATCACATCGACGGTGAACTTTGTCGCCAAAGCTTTGAATTCAAAAATGTTGTCGCTTCCTGCGTTGATTTGATCTTTCATGGTGCTAGCAGTCTGTTTGCCAACATCAGCAACGAAGTCGTACATCATTCGCATTTTTGATCCAGTGAACATCGGGCTTAACGTCGCGCGCATATCTGTTAAAACACGTGATTATTAAGATTTTCGAAATAATTGTTAAAAAAATAAATTTTCACCTCGCCACTTCTGTCCCTTCAAGCTTATCAAAGATTTTCCAAACATCTTATCGGATTCTTCGTCGATGATAACTCGGTGATCAACAAAATGATCAAAATCCTTCACGGACAGCTTCTTAGCCATCTTGGGGTCACGGATGAAGTACAATGGCCTTCTAAACTCGAACATGCCGGAAACTCTGAGAAATTCGTAAATATTTAGTCTTTGAGTTTCAAATTCAAGCCCCAAATTCTCACTTTTCGTGTTTCAGCTCGTTGTACCATTTCACAACAACGTCTGTCATTGACATTTTATTGAAGAACATATGTTGGCTGGATCCAAGCAAGAACACTGGCTTGGCGAAGGGAATTCCCTTTTTTTCGAAAAAATCGTAGTTCACCGTTGCCCATTTGTAGAACAAGTACGCAATAATCGCGACTCCCACAATTAGAAACATTATGATTGAGTTGACCTCGAACCTTTTTTCACAATGTCGATGTGTACTGCGCGAGATCTGCCGTGATACTGAAGAATGTTTACGATATCGCTGCTTTATATAACACTGTATCAGCTGACCGATAAGACTTGACACTCAATGTCTATGTAAAGAGTTTTTGCTATTCCTTTTACAGCTATCAGAGTTTTCCTGCTTTTGACTGTGTGTAAGCTCAACGAAAGTTCAAAAGTGACTAGCGAAAATGACTCACGGATCTGCGAGCATAAGTGAATAGAAAACAAACTGACTGGGATGCTGAAAAAACAAATTAATTTAATAATACGTTCTGTTTAAATAAAGAATCGCAAAAATATTCTCAGCTAGTTCAATTACACATTTGTAATGTTTTAATTCTGAAACTGATAAAAAAGATATTTTTGAACAATTCTTTTTATTCGAAGCAAACGTGAATTTCACAATAACTCGAAAAACTATTCTCGAGCTTTCAAGCCGATCCAAACGCCCTTTTCAGATTTGATGCTGATCAAGTTTTTCACAAGCTGCAGTGGAATCTGAGTTTTGGCAGTGACGCTTCTTGTGAAGGAGGGCTAGAGCCGGAACACCGGTGTACCAAAGGGCCTAATCGTCCATACGGACATGGCCCCGCTGCAGGATCAGCGCAACGCAAAGCTTTCGCTAAACTTGAAGATCCATTAGCTGTTGGCAGAAGGCCGAACAGTGGAAAATTCTTAAAAATAATCGTCGGGACGAAGACCAAGTTGAGTAGAAGCCATGCACTTTGAGCCGCATGTACCATAGACAATTTAAGTAATCACCTGAGTCTCCAAATTGAATTGTTGACTCAAGTTTTCCTGTCTATGGCATCATGGTGGTCAATTGTGTGTCATGGCTTGTACCCAAGTTGATTTTGGGCCTAACTTTACAACTTTCGTCTCTTAAGAACGCTGTGAAGCGCCTTTTCCGCCTTTCATCAAGAATTTCTCAAGCACGTCCAATCAAGTCAAGGGTCGAACCAATTTTTATCTCATTTCTCGACTCTTCCACCATTTGATTCGAAATACTCCGCATAAATCTAGAATCAACAAAACTAATTTCATTTTATTTCCACTACTTGCAGCTGTCGTGCAAAAAATCTGTGACAGCATAAATTCACGTTGCTTTACTAGTGAAAACAATTTAAAGTTTCTTTACTTCTCATTGCTGTGTTTGTACATGGTCTCGACTAGTTCTGCGATGGATTTGTCTTTTGATGTCATGACCTTAATAGTTTGCAGGAAGCTTTGTTTCTCATACTTGAGTCCAATCTTTTCGAAATAGTCACTATGACCTGTCAGCTGTTTGTAGAACTAAATGCCGGCCAAAATAATTCCGATGATAACAAACGTGACGATTCTTGTGACCTTGAACTTTATTTCACAAATTCAATGCCGATTGTGTGGAACTTCTTGAAATACTGAACAATTATTCTGATGAAAGTCGCTTTTAGTGCAATTTTAAGTTACCAACTTGAAAGATATGAGAACAACTTCCTATGAGGCCATCAATCCCGTTCAAAGCTTTCCAGAATATTTTAAGGAAAAAAATATGTTTTTATTATTACTGATAAGATTGCGATGAAATTGTTTCGCTATTTCAATTGGCTTTTGTTTGTCATTTAAGCACGTGGTTTAAGGCCGACCCAAACACCGTTGTCAGCTTTGATATTTATCAGATTCTTCTCAAGCTGTAGTGGAATCTGAGTTTTGGCAGTGACTTCGAAGCTGAAGTTCTTCAACAAGAAAAAAGACATTGTTTTAACTTCCATCAAAGCGAATCGAGATCCGATGCAGTTTCTTGGACCAAGACCAAAAGGCAAATAAGTGTCTGGATCGATTTTGCATTTGTTTTCGTCACTGAATCTCTCCGGGTCAAACTTCATCGGATCGGGGAAGTACTGCGGGTCTCTGTGGAAACTGAACACAGGAACCAAAATAGCACGACCCTTTTCAATAGTGAATTTCATGCCATCAGCTTCAAATTGGTAGTCTTTGACGCAAGTTCTGTCAATCATCTGTTGAAAACAAATCAATTTTCTGAAAAAATTAAGAACTTGACGACTTACTGCAAAAACAGGCCACTTTCTGAGTGTTTCACTGACGACTTGATCCAAATACTTCATGCCTTGAATTTGATCGTAGCTGATCGTCTTCCCACATAATTTAGACTCGATGGCTTCGATTTCTTCAAAAAGCTTGCTTTGAATGTCCGGATTAGCCATCACTTCATACGCAAGGAAACTCATTGTTGTGGAAATCTGTAGTTTAAAAAAGTTTTTAAATTTCAAAACCAAACAGAAACAAATCAACTCACAGTATCGAATCCACCAAAAAAGAAAATGAAACCTTGTGCTGCCAGGTCATCATCGTCCCAAACTCTTTTGACTTGTGATTTTCCAATCTGCGACTCTTGAACGGTTGCAAAACCTTCAGTAATCTTTTCTTCCTTCGTTTCATGTGACAATTTCCCTTTGCGAACTTGCATCAACAAGTTGATGACATCGTTTCGCACGATTCCCTTTTCTTCACGAACTTTCATCGTGTCAATGACTGCTTCTTGGAAAAATTGGTCAACTTCTTGGGAAAATATTCTTATTCCGAAAGCTTTCATAACTGGTGCAATCGTTAGGTATCCAAGGAACTTCAGTCCAGTCTTCCAGTTGGTGAAGTCGGTTACTGAAATTGCCATTTTTGCAAACTCGTTGTCAGGGTCCTTGAATGAGTTGACTTCAATTCCAAAAGCACAAGAAGCGATTATGTCGACTGTGAACTTGGTTGCCAAAGCTCTAAACTCAAAAACATTATCGCCATTGGCACTTATTTGGTCTCTGATTGTCTTAGCAGTCTGTTGTCCAATCTCGGCGACGTGTTCAAACATCATTCGCATTTTAGAACCGGTAAACATCGGGCTTAATGTCGCACGCATGTCTGAGAACACACTTCATTGATAAATAATTCACTCGAGGTTTCCAAACTCACCTCTCCATTTCTGCCCCTTCAAACTGATAAGAGACTTTCCGAACATTTTATCAACACTTTCATCCATAATGGTCCTGTGATCGACAAAGTAATCGAAATCCCTGACTGCGATTTGTTTTGCTATTTTTGGATCTCGAACAAAGTACATCGGACTTCTTAATTGAAACCTTCCAGATATTCTGTAATCAAATTATTTCATAATTTTCGTTGCTAAAAGTTTCTTGTACCTTCTTTACTTTTCTGTGTTCTGGTAGTACATGATCTCTACAAGTTCTGCAATGGACTTTTCTTTCAAAGTCATGATTTTGAAGGTTTCCCAGAAACTTTGCTTCTGATACTTAAGCCCTTTTTTCTCAAAATAGTCGGAAGTTGCTGTCAGCCATTTGTAGAACCAAATGCAGGCCAAAATAATTCCAATTACTAAAAGCATGACGATTCTTGTGACCTTGAACTTTATTTCACAAATTCAATGCCGATTGTGTGGAACTTCTTGAAATACTGAACAATTATTCTGCTTTGCGTCGCTTTGAGTGCAATTTTAAGGTACAAACTTGATAAGATATGAGAACAATTTGTTATACCCGTTCAAAGCTTTCGTGTCTTTTCTTTACGTATCGGTGTTACTTGGGCTAGCGGTTGAACGCAACTGACGAAGCTTGAGTAACTTAAAAGAATGTAAACATAAACAAAACAAAAATGAAGAATCGCAGACCGGTTTATTCGTGAACAGCGACAAATACTTTTAAATAAAACTGCAGGTTATTTTTTGATTATTTCGCTTTCATTATCTTTTTTGCGATAAAAAAGCGATATTCATCAGATTTTGATTAAACACGTGGTTTAAGGCCGACCCAAACGCCTTTCTCTGTTTTCAACCCAACTGGGCTTTTAGCAAACTCCAGTGGAATCTGAGTTTTGGCAGTAACTTCGAAGCTAAAGTTCTTCAACAAGTAGTAGAAAATTGTTTTCAGTTCCATCAAAGCGAATCGAGATCCGATGCAGTTTCTTGGGCCAACACCGAAAGGCAAATAAGTGTCTGGATCGATGTTGCCCTTGTTTTCGTCGCTGAATCTTTCGGGATCGAACTTCATTGGTTCTGGGAAATATTTCGGGTCTCTGTGAAACGCAAAGATTGGAATCATGATGACTTTGTCTTTCTCGATTGTGAAAGTTTTACTGTCAACGGTGACTTCATAATCTTTTACGCAGACTCGATCTGTCATCTGCGAAAGTTCTTGAATTAGAAATTGTTGTGAAAAATACAGCAATATTTTGATGACTGCAGGAAACCATCATAACTTACCGGTGCTGCAGGCCACTTCCTTAAAGTCTCACAAACGACTTGATCCATATACTTCAAGTTTTGAATTTGTTCATAGCTGATTGTTTTCCCGTCCAACTCAACTTCCATTGCCTCGATTTCTTCAATAAGATTGCTTTGTACCTCTGGGTTGACAGCGATTTCATGAGCCATAAAACTCATCGTTGTTGCGATCTGTAATGTGAAAACAAGTAACAATAGAGATTATTAAAAAGACACTACTTACGGTATCAAAGCCAGCAAGAAAAAATATGAAGCATTGCGCGGCTAAATGGTCGTCATCCCATACCCTCTTGACTTGAGATTTTCCCATCTGCGATTCTTCCACGGTCGCGAAACCTTCATTTGCTGTAGATTCTTTGGACTCATGCGATAATTTTCCTTTTCTGATTTGCATTAACAAGTTGATGACATCGTTTCGCACGATTTTCTTTTCTTCACGGACCTTCATCGTTTCAATGACTGCTTCTTGGAAGAAAACGTCGACTTCCTTGGCGAAAACTTTGATTCCAAAAGCTTTCATGACTGGTGCCATCAACATGTAACCAACGAACTTCAGTCCTGTTTTCCAGTTGCCGAAGTCCGTGATTAATTTCGCAATTTTAGCAAAATCGTTGTCAGGGTCTTTGAACGAGTTGACTTCAATACCGAAGGCACAAGTTGCAATCACATCGACGGTGAACTTTGTCGCCAAAGCTTTGAATTCAAAAATGTTGTCGCTTCCTGCGTTGATTTGATCTTTCATGGTGCTAGCAGTCTGTTTGCCAACATCAGCAACGAAGTCGTACATCATTCGCATTTTCGATCCAGTGAACATCGGGCTTAGCGTCGACCGCATATCTGATAGCACACGTCATTGATAAGAAATTTAACAACAGTTAAAAAAGTTTACACGTTACACTTTTCTGTTTACTGACCTCGCCATTTTTGGCCACTCAAGCTTACCAGGGATTTTCCAAACATCTTATCAATGTTTTCATCGAGAAACACTTGATGGTCCACAAAGTTGTCGAAGTCTTTAACTGCAAGCTTCTTAACCAACTTTGGATCTCGTATGAAGAAAATTGGCTTCACGAACTGGAACATGCCGGTAATCCTGAATTGAACTTGTTAGCTGGCAAGTTGATTTGATTCAAATTTAGCTTACTTTTCATCTTTAAACTCTTGGTACCAGCTTTCGACCAAGCCTGGCAGAGAATTTTTGTTCGCAGTCATACTGATGATTCCTTTAATTATTCCCGGTTGCTTGAAGGCAATTCCCTTCTTCTCAAAGTAGTCATAATCCAAAGTCACCCACTTGTTGATCAAGTAAGCAACTGCGACTATTCCGATGATGATCCACATGATCTTGAAAATATTTCTCAACGAACCGATGCAAACTCTTCGAAAGCAAATTCAATACTGAAAAATTTCAAAAATAGCTTCAAATTATATAACAAAAAATCTGATAAGATACGCGGATCGATGTTTTTATCAAGCGATTACACTTGTTTACGTTTTTTTACAGCAGATTAGCTGTTGAAATTAACTTCATTGCCAACTTTAAGAACCGTGACCTACAAAACGCTGTGTATTGTTTATGTTTATAATTCTAAATCATTAAACTTGGTATAAAAGATGTTCGCGGGCTAAAACTGACATGAAGTTTTTAGATTTTATTAAAAGTCAAATTTAATAATTATTTTGAAACTCTGTTGATTGATTTCAAATTGTTCAAATTGATACAATAAAATTGTTCAAATCACAAAGAATTAAATGATAAAATTATTGTCGTTGCTTCAAACCAACCCAGATTCCCTTCTCAGATTTCATGCTGATTGGGTTGTTTTCGAGTTTTATAGGTATCTGCGTTTTGGCAGTAACTTCGAAGCTGAAGTTCTTCAACAAGTAGTAGAAAATCGTTTTCAGTTCCATCAAAGCGAATCGAGATCCGATGCAATTTCTTGGACCAATACCGAAAGGCAAATAAGTGTCTGGATCGATGTTGCATTTGTTTTCGTCGCTGAATCTCTCCGGATCAAACTTCATCGGATCGGGGAAGTACTGCGGGTCTCTGTGGTAGCCAACAATTGGAATGACATAGCTTTGGTCCTTCTTAATTGTTATTTTTCTGCCGTCATCAAGTTCCATCTCGTAGTCTTTTGTGCAAATACGATCAGTCATCTGTGTAAGGGCCACGAAGATTATTTTTCAGTTAATGAACTTTCAAAAGTCTTAAATTACCGGTGCTGCAGGCCACTTCCTTAAAGTCTCACAAACGACTTGATCCATGTACTTCAAGCCTTGAATTTGATCATAACTAATGGATCTTCCATCCAACTCAGCTTCCATTGCCTCGATTTCCTCGTGAAGTTTTTGTTGGACTTCTTGATTAGCCATGACTTCGTGGGCCATGAAACTCATCGTTGTGGAGATCTGTGTAAATTCAGTTCATTAATGTTTCCAAATTATTTTCAATCACTCACTGTATCAAAACCAGCAATGAAGAAAATAAATGCTTGTGCTGCCAGGTCATCGTCATCCCAAACTCTTTTAACCTGCGATTTTCCAACGTGTGATTCTTGAACTGTTGAAAATCCTTCAGTGATCTTTTCTTCTTCTTTTGGTTCATGTGACAATTTTCCTTTGCGGACTTGCATCAACAAATTGATCAGGTCATTACGGGCGATTCCCTTTTCTTCGCGAATTTTCATCGTCTCAACAACTGCTTCTTCGAAAAAGTCGTCTATTTCTTTCGAGAAAATTCTCACTTTGAGGGCAACCATCACTGGTCGCATGATAAAGTAGCCGAGAAGCTTTAAGCCGGTTTTCCAGTTGGAGAAATCGGTGGCGGTTTTCGCAATTTTAGCGAAATCGTTGTCTGGA
>JPYR01000246.1:20471-58298 GCA_000775305.1 Belgica antarctica
CAGAGAAATTTGAGTTTGTCCACGCGACACTTTTAAACTTTGCACCTCTTAGTAGCAAAATGAGAAATCAAAAGATCCACTAGTGATTCTTAATCCTAAAAGCTGGAGATTCTGCGATGCGACGAGAAGGTTTGGAATACCAGCCCCAAACACTGTGAGATCCAATAAAATGGTGACAAAGAGTTTCATCGGTGCCCCAAAGGTCATTTCCCCGACTGCTGCGTATGCATATCGACTTTTGGTGACGATTGAAGGGTTGATTTTTTCTGCGATGATCCAGCAACGTCCTAAGACAACTGCAGTGTAAGTTTGCAGAATGAAAACCAGAAAAATCAGCGGCAGGCCGTAGTAGCCGCAGCTGATCAGTGACTTCGGGAGCGTCACAATCGGGAACACACCGAACAGATCGATTACGCATAACGCAGCGAACAATACTGTCAGCTTTTTGCCGTTATCACTGTTGAGTGGCTCATAGTGTCTTGGAACTGGAGCTTTTAAAATCATCCTAATTGGAGTCACCGTTAGTGATGTTGATCAAACAAAATTCCGAAAAGAACTGAACGGAGCAGGTACATTGCGAGAGAAATAATCGCTTTTCGGCGTGTCGAGAGAAGAAGCGTGGCCGCGTCAGGGGGTAAAGTTGCGCTGTGCACTCCGCAACACTTTTCTTGTTCTGGCACTGCACCACGCTAAATCCCTATAAATGCGGCGAACGACAGGATATCGAATGACAAAACTAAACTTAGTCTACGGCGAAATGAAGTGAAGAGAAAATTGTCAAGTTAACAAAATATCTCACAAGTTAACACAAAATATGACGCCTTTCGTTATCGCTGAGCGGCTCAATTAAACTGATGTTCGTAAGGTCATGTATATCAAAAGCATCGTCGTCATTAAGGCAAGGACGTCATCACATCTCTCCAGGGAGTGTTCTGCCAGTGACAAATAGAAAAGTTCATTTGTGTCGGCTTTTGAGCGTTATTGTAAGGCTCACGATAACGATGGTTTATCCGATTGACGCAGACAATTGTGAAAGTAAAATTTGGGTTAAATTGATGCAGCTGAATTACCCGCTGATGTGATATTTGAAAGTTTGTAAACAGCTGTTAGTTAATCATCAGGAAGGGGTACTAATTAGAGTCATTGATTCTTGAAAGAAAAAAACATTGGAACATGATAATCGTTATACGTCAATACAAAGTTCTGAGACGTTTCGGCGGCGATTGTTTAAGTATTTAAAACATTCATCGCTTTATCATCGCTTCAATCATTTAAACTTATGTAATCTTTATTAATACAAGCTTGAATTTTTTTCAAGTTTATGAGTCAACAGTTATTAGTTTCAGGCGCCCTAATCAACCAGAAAGCGCAAGTCAAACTGAAAACACTTTAGAGCTTAAAAACTTTAAAGCTTACATATATTACAAGCTTTGAAGCTCGGATAAATTTTTATAAAACCAAATCGCACAAATAAGTTTACTTACTGTTTCGGTAGAATAGTTCATTCTAAAAACCACTTATTTGGTTTTTATTCAAAACATTCCAATTAACATCTTTTCCATTCTGAAAATTAATTCCACAAAGTTCAACAACACTTCGATTGAAACCAGATCTCGAGTTTTCTTTTTGCATTTTTTATTTTCACAAGTTTATTTCTTAGACATCATCAAGTTCATTTAACCACTTCAGGATTACTTTAACATCGTTTTGTGTGTTTCGTGAAGTTTACCAAAAAGAAAACAATTTCATTCTCCGTGTCATCAAGTAGTTTAATCATCAATTCAGAAGGAGAGAGAATTTTTTTCTCCAATAATTTCAAAACTGGAATCATCATTGACATGGCCACGTTACTCCACAGAATCATAACCGAAGACGAAAAAATAAAATAATAAGTAAAAGTAAGAAGTTGCAAAAGAGACAATCAAAAAGTTCATCGAAATTTCTGCGATTAGTTGAGGGCAATAGAAAGTGATAAAGAAAATCGGCAGCAAAAGTTAAGTAAAAGGAAAGGAAAGTAGTAACGGTTGAAAGTAAAAGATTCACTGATTCCATGTGTCGTTGCGGTCGTTGTCGTTGCGGTTCGGTTCCCAAATGGCGCTCAAGGACTTGAAAGGGTCGTAAGCTGGTATGACCTGCGGCGCTGGGATGTTCTGATGATTAGCTTGTGCGATGTTCGGCTGCTGAAACTGCTGTTCAAAACCGGGCGGAACAGGCAAGGGTGGCGACGGAGAAGACCAGTTCGACTGCGGCTGTGTTGGACTCTCGCGACGATACGCGGGCGACCACAGGTTGTTGCTGTTTGATGCGGCGGACGAATTAGCCCACTCGCTCTGGTTGCGTTCCTGCATCTGCATCATTTGGTAGCGGTAGTGTTCTTCCATCATGTGGTTCGTCTGCTGCTGTTGATGTTGGTTGGCGCTTTTATCGTTGTAACTCATCAGGTTCATCAATCTCGACTGCTCACGAATGCCGTACATTGGCTGGGCGACTTGCGGGAAGAAGCTCGGGTTGGTGTAGGGCGACGGTTTCGCCAACTGACCAAGATGGTTCATGCCGGCTGGCAGTGATTCCCAAGACGGAGTCGATGACGGCGATTTCTTAGATCCGATTGGACCGAACATCGAGCCTTCTTCCTGTTCCACGTAGCGATCGTTGCTGCGGTTGAAATTACTCAAACGAATCAAGTCCTGGTCGTGATGACGCTGGTTACCGTTGACCATTCCGTTCTTCATGCCGTAGTTTTGGGCAACCGGGGCTGGTTCAGGCGGCGTTTTCGCAACTACATCGCTGTAGCTGCTGTTCGAACTCCAGATGTTGCTGGTTGGCGGCATCCAGTTACCGTTGGTGTTGTTCGGTCCGTAATTGCCCCCTTGGTGGCCATTGTTCATCTTTGCAGCGTTCCCAAAAGCCAATCCCAAGTTCTGTCTGTACTGGAACTGCTTGTCCTTCGACGGGCCCTTCTTCAAATTGTGAATTCCATTGTTATGCGACAGGTTCAGAGCTTTAAGCTCACGACCCGGCGTCTTCCCATGTTTCTTCTGCAGTTGTTGCTGCTCGTTCTAAAATTAATAGAAAAAAATTGATGAGTTTTTGTAGAAAAATCAATAAAATGTCTCTCAAATTCTCTGGTGAAATCAATTGAAAGCTGAACAGGCTAATCGACAACACCATAATCAATCACTCGTCGTTCTCACCTTTGTCAAATTGATGCAATCAGTTCCGTTAGTGAAGACATCGTTGAATATGGCATTCTGTTGATGACCTTCGGGAGAACTCGGAATTGACGTGGGGAAATGGTTTTTAATATCGCCATTAAGCTTGACATTTGACGTGGCGTTTATCAAGGGCGGCAGCTTGTTCTTAATGTCCTTCACGACGACTTGTTGATTCTTGTTTTGATTTTGACTGGTGTTGAGCGGCTTCACGGGCGGTGTTACTGGTGAGCTAGCGATGTTCTTTGGATCCTTGACGGCGGCGTCGGCCAGGTTCAAAGGAGTCTTAGCCTTTTTAGGGGCCATTTTATTTTTGTTCAGCGGTGGAGACTCATGCTGTTGTTCCACTTTGATTGAACCCTTTGGCGACGAAACTTCACAATTCTCTTTTGACGATGATGACGATGAAATTGAGTCGTCTTCGGATAGTACAGACGTCTTCTTGCTTTCTTTTGGATGATTCTCTTGATGCGTTTTGCCCTTGCTGATGTCGTGTCTAACGGGCCGCGGCGAACTTTTGGTTGACTGTTCGGGCTGTGGTGTTGCTGCCGGTGGAACTTTAGAAGTAGCGAATCTGTTGCGGAAATCATTCCAAGGTTTGTTGAGATTAAAGCGACCTGTTGATGTCTCGGGACTGACGTTGTTCTTCTTCGTCATCGTCAACCGCTTCCTGATGCTGTTCAGTGACGTCTGATGATTGTTCAGCTTATTCAACCTCTCTTGGTTCGTGGTGTAACACTGCACGGGATCCGAAGCTGAGTTAGACTCGAGCCCGATTTGTCTAAGGTCGAGTGGTGGCTGAATCGGACCTTTCTCCCGTGTAACCATTCGAATGTGTTCCTTCAGCATTCTATCTGAGTCTATGACTGACGCTAGCACCACAATCACCAGTGCTATCCAGAAAAAGATCAAAGCGTTCTTCTTCAAGTCAGCCTCCCAGTGCGGTCTCTGCATGTTGTTCCCACACAGCTCGAGACACGAACTCGCAACGGTTCCAATTAACGTGAAATTCACGTTGGATCCTATGCTGGTGTCAAAGTTTAGCGTTCTCACAACCCGAGACAGCGTGAAATCCGGCGAAAACGCGATTTCAATCTTCTTCGACTCGTTCGGCATCAGCTGGAACGGCTCGCAATTGAGTACCTTAAACCCATAGCCTAGACACAAGTCGTTCTCGACCTTCATTGTGTTAATCATCAGCGGTACCTCTCCATGGTTTTTCGCTGTGAACGTTCGTTTGCTCGATATCAGCATGTTCACCCCTGACGATGACATCTTCTCGCACAGTTTCAGGTGCTTTTCGTTAATCTCGAACTGTAGGGGCGTCGTGTTGCCAGGCTTCCGATTGCCAAACTTGAACTGGGGCACGACAGCCCGCGCAGACAGCCATACAGCTTCGACGACTGTTAGATTGTTGCGCATGTAGAGGATGGTTGAGTAAGTACCAGGCGTGGTGGCGAAGAAGTCGATGCCGACCTTGAGGTACGACAGTGGCTTAACCTCATCCATGAAAATGTCCTTGTTCTTTCCCGAACTGAACGTGAATGGATTCTCTTGAGTAAGAGCGCAGCCTGGACACTCTACGAGCGCTTCTGGCAGTACCACTGGTTTCTCACCGAACTCCGAGACATTGTGCAGCACGAAATGAATGAAAAGAACTTGATTCGAAGGGTTAAAGATCTCGATGAACCTCGTTTCCATCTTGTTGACTTGAACGAAGGGAAAGTCTACGTTGTTGTTCATTAAACGCGGCCAAATGAAGTTGATGGATGCGTTGAACTCGTAGCGACGGATCTGTGACGTCGTCAGTCGAAATTGCATCTGCTTCAAACTTTGTTTGACTTCTATGAAGCTATTCAGCTGATTTCTTAGTCTCTCCTGATCCCAGCGTATATACGAGCTGAAGTTTGTCAGTGTTCGCATCCACGTCTCGCCCACAGGCCGCGACAATGCGTCGAAGCTTGTGTAGCACGTCGATCGCTTCTTGCACAGGACCTCTTTCGGGTTGAAGAAAAGTTTCCCAACATCTGTGTCGACGTTGGGCAGGATTTCCGGCAGTTCGTTCGGCCCCTTCACCGCAAACTCGTAAGAGATTCCATCCATATCCACAGCGATGCCTTCTACATACATCTTCTTCATGAAAGTAGAGTACGCCTCAATGTTCAGTGAACAAATTTTGCCCTAAAATTAAACACAAAACAACATTGATAAGTTTTTGAGTCGAAATTTTGGAACCGCGAGATAACAGTCACGATTCGTGGTCACCATTATCGTGTGAACGGAATGAATCGGAGCAAACCAGATTCCCGAGGGAACTGATAATATTGACACTCACCGGAAAGCAATCGTCGAAGATCATTTTACTTTTGAGTTCGAGTCTCCCCATTGCTGTTGAGAACCGGACAGGTGTGTTGATTTCTTCGAAGGGCGTTCGCAGCACAAAGTTTCCGTCGAACGATCCCACGACTGGCGACGACACTGTCACGGCAAAGACGACCCACTCCCCCGGCTTAACGCTGGGATTGCAGAACAATAGATCGTCCAAGGACATTTTACTGCAGCCGCGTTGATAGCTGGCAATTTGTGCTTGTCCACTGCCGCTCGTTATCGCGCCCTTCCAGGACTTGATTTCGATGGGTATGGGATTGTCATTTACGAACGCGATCAGAAGCTCTGAATTCTTCGACACAGGCAAGAGCGCCCCGAAGTTGAGCGCCTTCTCGTCGATCTGCGACCGCTCTCGCGCAAAGTCCACCGGAACGATTCTCCTTAACAGGCCCGTATAGGACTTGACCGGAATGTCGAAATACGTCACGTTAGTCACGATGCGAAAGTTCTCTTGCAAAGCCGTCTGGTTGGCGAATTGCACGGAACTCAGAGGCTGAATGTCTAGCAGCTTCATCAAGCTTCCGGGTTGTAAGATAAGTGGCTTGAAGCCCGTCAGCTTAAAATATCGCGCGCAGCTTTCAGGTACTGATAGGTTTGTGATTGCCAACGGAACATTGTACGTGTTTTTGAGTATGATTGATCTCGACGTGTCGTAGGACTTCTTGTCACTCCGCAGAAACATCAGATCGCTCGACTTGTAGCTCAGGTTTCCTTTGATGATGTGACCGAAGAACGGGACCTTGTACGTGATTTCGTCAGCTTCGTCGTCAGACACGAGAATGATGTTCCCGGTCACCACGCGCGGTAGATTTGAACACTTAGACCAATCCACTTCCACCGTAAAGTGGTCCGTAAAATTGCGTCGACTGAACTGCACCACATCGACAATGACACACTGAGAGTTCATCACTTGTTCAAAGTCGCTCTCGACGCCCCAGTTTTTGATGCTGATGGATGTCTGGCCAGAACTCAGGAGATTGTACACGTAGTGACGCATTCCATCGTCAAGGCCCACCATGCCGAAGTCCAGTAGCGGTACTTGCGAATAGATTCCCGTCTCGTTGAACACTTCTATCTCGATGGGAACCACAAGCATCTTCTCGTCTAGTAGCTTCGTACCCGCAATTTTGATTCTCACGTATGTCGTGTGGTTGCCAGCCTTGCTCGCCGAGAATCGCACCCGAATGATGGGCTTTGAAGTGTATGGCGGGATCTCCCATAGTTTGTAGTCGCCCTCCTGTCCCACCGACGAGACGTTGGGCAGCTCCAACTGAAAGGTTCCGCCGCTACTGTAGATCTCTGAAATTTGCAGCGCAAAGTGATGCGGGTTGTACAGTTGGATTTCTGGTGAGATCGAAGCGTTGAGCGGGAGCTTGATGCCAATGAGCGGTCGCAACCTGTATTGACACTCGACTCCCACGCCGCGCACCTGGTAGTTTATCACACCTAATGACGTGTGAATGATGAGCGACGAGTTCGTCTCACCAAGGTGCCGAGGCAGGAACACCACTTTGAATGTTGTGTTCGATTCTGGCGCGATGACTTTGTCTTCGAAGTAGGAGCTGTAGAAGTCTGATGAACTTCCAGTGATGCTTCCCAAGTACACCTTCTTGTGTTTGTGTTTGTTGAACAATGTCACGAGCGTGCCGTGATTATTCGGATCCCCGATAGATCTAAAATTGGAACAATAGCGAAATTTGGGGTCAGCTCTTTATAAAAAAAACACAAGTTTGAGAGACGACGAAGAAGAAAAAAGTTCCAAAAAAAATTATCAAGTTTTTAAATGCGACAAACAAATTTTTTTGTGCGGTCGTGTTGTTATCATCAACAGAAATACACATTCACGGAAAGAAGATGAAGATGATGACGACAGATAGTGCGAACGAGAGTCAGCCAGCGTGATTTTACTGTTGTTACTTTCGCTGTTGCATGTGACATTTAGGAATTGAGCAAGGCAGGTGCTCAATGACACTCGCCAGGCACGCGTTCCAGAGGCCCTGGGTGTCTGGAAGCGATGCAGGAGGCCTTGTAACAATACGCACACAGTCACACTTGGTGATGGCACTGAGATGATGAAAATTCAAAAGAAAAATAAAAAAAAATGATTACCTTTGAAGAAAATCCAAGATTTTTGGTTGAAACTGGAGCGCTGATAAGGAGTCTTGCAGGCTTATCGACTCTGTGGCTAGGTTGTCTAGCTTATCCTCGTACGCGTCTTGTGAGAGCTCATCTCGGCCCGATCTCGCGAATGACAGAGTCTCGAGTAGGATGATTAAAACTGTTAGTAGCATTTTCACCATGTTCTGATTGATTATTTCACAAGCTGTTCCGTCCTGTCTGCTGTGCTTAGCATTTCCACACGGTTGCGCGAAAGTTCCACAGCGTTTAATGTGTTTAATACGATTTAAAATACCCGGATTGTGGATACTCGAAATTTCTTTCTGTCTGTGTCTATTTCTTCTGATTTTTTTTCTGCTATTGACTGAACGGCTGCAGTTTGGCCGACGGGGAAAGATTTTCTACAAGTTGATAATTGAATACTAATTGTGCAAGTGATGCAGGAGATCCGGATTGACTCTTAACTTAAAGTTATTTGTTCAACCACAGAGCAAACTTCAGCCGAGTGCTAAAAACGCTTTTCCGCAACTTGTTTCGCGTTTTAATTTTGAACTTACGCTGAGAACTTTCACTAAACACGGTCATCAGTGTAATTAAATAACTTTTTATGAACTGCTACTCTTCAATCTCAAGCCTCCCGCAATAATCCATCAAAATCAACGTAATCTCACCGACAACGCTCGCTTTAAAATTCATCAACAAACGCGTAGTCCTACACCACTTTGAACTTTTTTGATCATCGCCGGCTGAAGTTTTTCTCCAAAATGAAGTTATTCTGTTTATTCGTATTTACTGCTTTCGCAGCTTGTGTTAGCACTACTGAAATCAAGAAGGAGACGCTCGTTCTGCTGGACAACTTGGCGACTCGCGAAACCCACTCGATCTTCTTCAAAAACTTGCAAGGTATGAACGCCGAACGAATGGCCACGCAACCACATTGAAAATTGATTTTTCTTATCACAGATCGCGAGTTCAAGCTGACCTACAAGCTTGCTGACGACTCAGGGTTGGTGTTGAACAAGTATGGAGAATACCTTTATCAGAACTTGATTATCTTCGCTCCATCGGTTGAGGAGTTCGGCGGAACAATTTCAGTGGAAGCCATTGCACAATTCGTCGACGACGGTGGAAACTTGCTGGTTGCTGGATCTTCGACATCTGGAGAAGCCATCCGTGAACTCGCCTCGGAGTGCGGCTTTGAAATCGACGAAGAAAATTCTGCCGTCATCGACCATCTTAACTACGACGAACTGCTCGATTTGGGAGACCACACGACCATCGTCGCATCACCAAAGAACCTCATCAACTCTGAAATCATCATCGGCAGCAAAAACATCAAGCCTTTGTTGTACCGCGGAACTGGAATCTTGGCTGACCGCGAGAATCCACTCGTTCTGCCCCTTCTCACCGCAGATTCCACTGCCTACAGCTACATACCCGATGCTCCCATCAAGGAGTACCCTCACGCCGTTGGTAAGGGAGCAATTCTAATCGCCGCCCTCCAAGCCCGCAACAATGCACGCGTCGTGTTCTCTGGATCGCTGTTCTTCTTCTCCGACGACGCTATCCTTGCACAAGTCAAGAAGGTCAATGACAACACGGTCCATGAGCAGTCTGGCAACATCAATGTCGTGAACTCTGTTAGCAAGTGGGTGTTCGGTGAAAACGGAAAAATCCGCGTCGCCTCAGTGAAGCACAACAAGGAAGGAGAGAAGGAAGCACCAGCAAGCTACACAATCCTCGAGCCAGTCGTCTACGAAATCGGAATCGAACAGCTGATAGACGGAAAATGGAAGTCTTTCGTCGCCAACGATGTTCAACTCGAGTTTGTTCGTATCGATCCATTCGTGCGCACCACATTGAAATCCATTGGCAACGGAAAGTATCAAGCCAAGTTCAAGATTCCAGATGTTTACGGCGTTTATCAGTTCAAGGTCGATTACGATCGCGTCGGGTTGACACATTTGTACAGCACAACTCAGGTAAACTAAGATTACGTTACTTGTGAAATTTTTATTAACGAACTTTATTCAACAGGTTTCCGTTCGCCCGCTCACGCACACTCAGTACGAACGTTTCATTCCCAGTGCCTATCCGTATTACGCGAGCGCTTTCTCCATGATGTTCGGAGTCTTCATGTTCTCGTTCGTGTTCCTTTACTTCAAAGACGCTGAGAAGGCTGAGGTTGAGAAGAAAACCAACTAAAAATCATTTCCAACAAGATTTCAAATGAAAGTTCAACAACAAAGGGAAGAAATCTGATTTGAAAATGTTTTTAAAAGATTGTTCAACGAACAGAAAAAGAACACAATAAAATAATTTTAAAGAAACTCGATTTAATTTGTAATCAATGCAGTCGACCATAAAAACTGTCATTAAAGAATGAAAAGTACAAAGAAATTAACATCAATCTTCAACTTATTCTCGAGTTGTTCTACTAATTCTTGGCTCATTTGGTCATATAACAATTTTCATCGCACCATCGGTTCTTTTCACCACTTTAACGTTGTAGCTAGAGAGATCCTGTTGAATAAATTGTTGAATTGGACGATTAACAATTAAAATGTAATTCACTCACCCCCATGAATTGTATTGCGATCGACTCCGGACTCGACTGCGGAATTTGATGGTTGTACATCTTAAGCGAGCGTTCGCAGAAGAACGGCATCTTGTTCGCATGACAGTTCGCAAAGTGCTTCCGCAGTTCGTTCATGTCTTGACACCCGAAAGGACACTGAAGGCAGTGGAACTGTTTTATGTTGTGGCAGTTTTCCAAGTGCTTGGGGAGATTTTCGAGGTCTGCTTCTTGGTGACATCGATTGCAGCGATAGCGAATGTCAGCTGCATTGTGTATAGTCTTTAAATGCTGTAGGAAAAATTCGTAGTAATGATATTTCTGCTTGCACACTGAAATAATGTTATTAAAATATAGAAATTGTCGATTTAATCAAAAGTATTTTACTCACCAGCGCACATAATCGATGTCAGAAACTTAGCACGCGCCTCTCGAGCGTCAAGCAGTCCCTTTGAAAATTCGAGTTTACCGGTGACTTTGTTATTGCTTTTTATCAAGACTCCGGTGGTTAAATGGAACATATCTTCGTGAAGCACGACGTTGTCTGGCGAAATGGACCGGTAAAAGCACTGAGTGCACCCAAAAACGTCGAATTTGTGTTCGATCGAAATGTGCCGCATCAGCTCTTGAACGGACATTGTCGAGAATATGCAGTAAGCACATCTTCCGAAAAGACCATTTTGTACGTTTTTGTGCATGCTAAGGTGACTCTCGAAATTCACTGCATCTTTTGTGTGATAACTGCACTCCGGCGCCATGCATTTGTAGAGATCCCGATAGCAGTTGTTGTTCATCATTCTGTCGATGAATTCCGTATACTTCTTGTCTTCATCGTTAAGCCACGGTCTGAGTCTTCTGGTAAAGCTCAAAGCGGTGAGAGATTGGAACGAGTTGTTGAAGATTTTCACGGGCTGAGCTGGGGCAACTAAAGTTGTTGTTGTCGGCGGTTCGATAGATGCAACCCTTAGAAGCACTAGTTGCGGGGATTTGTCAACAACTGTCGTAGATGAAGCTTGCAGGTTGCTCACAGCTGGCACTGGCGCGTTACAGCTACTCAGCGAAATCACGTCTTTAATCACAAAATTGCTCGAAGGCTGAACATTTGTTAGAGTGGTCGGTAATTGCTTAGCTTCAACATTGTTCTGCGTAGTTTCCAAACTTTTCTGTGCATCTACAGAAGTCTTTGGTGTAATTCCAGGTGAGTTGCATGAAAGTTTATCACCGGGCAGCATGCGGAACTTTAAGGCTGGCAGGACAATTTGCTTGGCAGGACGTAATCTGATTTCAGTGATAACAGGCGGTGCTATTGATTGACTTGTTGTGGGAATTGACTGAGGTGCTGGTGGCTGATTCATCATAGAACATATTTGAATAGGCGTCTGGCTCATAACCGACATTCTCCGAGCTGGGTGCGAAGCTGAATCAAACGTTAGTCGACTTGGTGATTGTGGTGCAGCAATATTTTGTACCAGATCTAAAATTTTAGGCGCCTCGTGAGCTGCACATGCCTTTGCTTGAACAAGAAGCTTCGTTTTCAACTTCATTATATGGCACGTTTCCATGTGGTTGCACTCATCGAGAAGATGTCCGTAGTCAGCGACACTTTTCTTGCACATTTTGCAAGATCCATCCCATTTCGCCAATGCGTGGCGACTTTGAATGTGATACTTGAATAGACTCTGGTCAGAGTGTTCATAGTAGCACCCCTCACTCCTGCACCTCATGAAGATCCCGCTCCGACTTTCAACGAACGAAAGGTTCATAACAACATTTTCCTGATGGAAAACCATTTTTGACGGCAATGCTACTGGGATGACCGGCATGACCGGCAGCTCCCTGACCTGATTATAGATCAGATCTTCACTCACAAGTGGTTTAGCGACGTCTTCTTCGTCATCAATAGTTATGATATCAGAAGGTCGGTGCTCGGTGGTGTTTTTCAGGATGGTGCGGTCGTTAGGAGGCAAAGTTTCATCATCGTCGATGGTGATAATCTCGAAATTGCCGTCGGCTGCAGGTGCATGAGTCTCGGTTTGTTTAGAAATCGGAAAAATGTCATCTTCGATTGTGATGATCTCCATGGGTCCAAAGTCATCTGAATCGATTGTAACTGAGTCTGTCGTCGTTTGAAGTTGATTGTTTGATCCTGAAAAAGCTGGTTTTAGTTCCTCACAGAGTTCAAATTTCCTTGTAATACCAGACAGTAGACGATACTCCGATTTATCGAAATCCAACTCAACCTGTTTAGCAAAGATGAAGCAAGGTTTGGTTTCAGGAAGCGGCTCGGGGGTTGATGTGTGTGACGTAGAAGATTGTGCAAAAGAGATAACAGACAACCGTTCGCTCATTTCTTCGTTTTTAAGATCAGCTTCGTCGCAATGTTTGGCTGGAACAACTGTTTCAGCAGGTTCGTCGACGTCAGTGTCACTGCACGACCCGCCATCAAGCTCGTAATCTTCCAAACCGACGACTTCTTCGTACTTCACTTTTTTGATGATTCTGAGACCACTGGCTTTCAACACGCCGTCTCGGATGAAACATTCCATAATGTCTTCGTTGAGCTTGTCAACTTCAGACTTCTTTTTGCCTTTTTGTCGAGGCGTTACGTTGGTGACTGGTGGAATTTTCAGAGGCGAATCAGATCTTTTTGATCTCGAAGTGGGAGTCTTCGGTTGAGTTTCTGCAACGTTCTCATGCACTGGTGACTTCGATGTTTCTGCGACTTTCTCATGCACAGGTGACTTCAATGTTTCTGCGACTTTTTCATGCACTGGTGACTTCAATGTTTCTTTCATTGCGTTCTCGTTATGACTGTTCGTGCAATTTTCGGTAAAAAGAAGTTTGACTTTGACAAAACTTTCCTTCCCCAAGATTTTCTCAAAGGTATCTAGCAGCTTGGGATCCTTTGCGTCGCCTTGAGCGATGTTCTTGAGGAGATTCTTGAGTTCGTTCAGTTTGTTATCGTCCACGTCAGTGTTGTCGTGATCGTGATTCGTAGTTGAACTTGACACAACCACAGGTTGCTCTTGCACCGTACTGACGACTTCGATACGTTCTGTACTTGGCGGGCCAATTGAATTCGTCGAAATCTTGGTTTTTAGAGGCCCAATTTGAGCCTTTGGTTTCGCTGGTAGATACGTTCTTCTATCTACTGGATGAATCTTCTTTGGACTTTCGGCTGGTTGCGCAGTTGATGTTGTTGGCTTTGAAATAGTTGCCACTAGCTTTAAGACATTCGATACTGGCTTTAAGACTTCTGGAACTGGCTTGATGGTCGTGCCAACTTTCTTCACGGCTTCTGCGACTGGCTTCAAAGCCGTCTTTTTTTGTAACGAAGCTGTTTGAAGAACTTTATCATCCAACTTTCTTTTCTTCTCTTGAGGCTCGGGACGAATTTCTGAGTTCACAACTTCTGCCTGATTTTTGGTCACCATCGGAGGTCTTCCTTGTTTGTTATGCGAGCCCGGTGTTCGACCTGTCGTTCGTTTAAATTTTTCGTTCTTCTTTTCTTCATCAGACGAGTCATCATTATCAGTTTCGATATGGTTTTGGCGATGTTTTGGGTCAACCGATGGCTCCTTTTTCACGATGCTCGTCAGCTTACTGTTTGGAGTCGAGCTGTGCAAAGGTTTTGTTGTGTTAGAACAACTGTCCAGAGGAGCAGGCGCTGTTGTCTCTGTTGTTGACGAAATTTCGTGTTTTACGATCGGAATTGGCACAGGCGCTGGTCTGCTGGGAAGTTTGTCTCTGAGGTTGTTGATGGTCTTCTCCAGCATAGCGACTTTGTTGGCGTTGAGGCTGAAGACGAAATTCGTTGCGCAAAGACGGCAGAATAAAAAAATAAATACTCACTTTCCAGTCTCAATTATTTCTGCGACTTTCTTGAGCTTATCCTCGAACGGGCTGTTTTTGACCCTAACTGCCAGCTCACGAATAAAGGGCAAGTAGCCCTTGAGCGTGTCTCTTCTTTCCCGAAGGTCCTTTTGTATTTCGTTGGACATTTCTTCAGCGAATCAAATCGAATGCGATCAAAACAAAAACAATTCTTATTGGATTTCTCTCCTAGCCAGCACAATGCCGCCTGTTCTATGGCACGACTGACTAAGCGATTGTCTCCATCATGTGGTTGTATCCTGTGTCAGGGAATAACAATAGATGTTGCTTGTACTTCAAATATATATCTTGTATCACTTTATTTCACAACTTGATCAGTTCCGCAGGTAAACTTCGATTGCTTGACAATATTCAAAGATAACTCTAATCAAGATTTGAAGCGGACAAAAAAATGCCAAATCCAAATAACTTTTGGTTTTCTCTACTCTGGTAGAAATTCTCTACAATTTTTAACAAAGTTGTTCTTAAAAAATTTGTACCAGGCGCACTAGAAGCTCAGTGTTTTTTGACATTTATAAATTATTTTTAAAAAAATTTAAGTCATATTTTCATAAGCTGTCTCAATTAATGTTGTAGAAAATATTTTTCTGCACACTCAAGTTTTACAGATTTCAATTTGAGCGATATAATTTTTGACAATTTTTGTATGGCATTGTATGGCATAGTCGGTCCCCCATTAAATAAACAAAATAAATTAATAAGTATAAATTTAAGTTTATGGATGCTCTAGGGATAAGAACAAAGTGAATTGTTATTTACTTCGTAGTTAAGTGTATGAACTATCACATAAAATACATTTCACCGCGTGGAAAGCCCCTGAGAGCCCGTCAAATAGACTTTGTTAATTCAATGGGTCACAAATCCGCTGTTATGGGGGACCGAACCAATACGGTTTTGAATTTTCTTTCGAATAATTTCCTTGTAGCAGAGTTGTCTTAAATAAAACGACATATTTTTTTTGTTTTTTTAACATAAACTACATAAAATTTGAATCAAAATAATTGCATAAAAAATTGATATTTTTCATTTTTTGAAGTGAGAAATTGTTAAAAATGAAAAATTTGCAGAAATTCAATGAGCAAGCATAAATTACGTTGACTTTATTTAGTAAATGAAAGGTGTTAAAATTTCTTGATATTTTATCGTGCAACTCTACAAATCAGTGTTTAAACATAATGAACAACATTTTTAAACATGTTTAAACATATGCTGGATGTTGGTATCTAGAACTCTTCGTGTAGCTGCAATTCTCCAAAAACCAGCTTCCAATCTTGAGTAAAGTTATCTTTGCAATATAAATCATAGAAAACCGTTAAAAATCTGTTAAGATGTAAAGACAAACAAATTGCTTATAAGCTTTGGATTTTGGCAACATTTCGTGTCGTCTATTCCAGCGAAAACAGCGATTCCCTGAAAAGTTAATTATAGATGGAATAAACTTCAAGACAAGTTACTGGTCTTTCCAAGACTGTTTTATTTCGAATATTTTAATCATTCAGGTGATCGCTTTCAGGTGAAAGAATTTGATGATCAGCACAATTATATTTTTCGCGTCGTTTGTCGTGCATTACTGCATATTTGCGTCATCATCGATTGTTCGATTTCCCAGTTGGGAAATGCGACGATACTTTATGTGCCATCCAGTTTACTTTTAATGTTTTCCAATTGTCTGAGTTTCCATTATGTTTTGTGTCGGCAATCATACATTCACTTGTTCACTTCTTCAAATTTTTTAATCTTTTGCAGTCTATTTAATAAACACTTAGTATTTTGTGATGAATCTAAACGTGATGAATATTACGATCAGTGGCAACCGAAATCGACACATGCACTGTGGTTCTGAGTCATGGTCAATGAAAAAATATGGCGGGAATCCCCTTTTATTTTCATGCTGCGGTCTAGCTTGCGTTCGCCCTAGTTAGCCAAAAAAATGAATGATACAATTTTGGAATAAAAGCCCGCACAAGGTTCGACAGAGCATTCAGTTTAGCTTTATACTTCAAAGTGACAAATTCAACAAAATGACTTCTACGCACACTCATCCTTATGGAAATCCCGTAAACGTCCTTAAGTTCGGCGAAAGCAACAAGGTGATAATCGACAATCCTGAGTTGGACAAAATGTTTCTACATCCCGAGGTTAAGAACCGCAAAGTGGTCGTGTTCTCCATCATCGGGGCTTTTCGACGGGGTAAAAGCTTTTTTCTCGACTACTGTTTGAGGTATTTGTATTCGACTGTAAGCTAGATTTAGTTTTTTTTCCAACAATAATTAATTAAGTTTTTAACAGTATCCATCGATCAAAAATCCTAAAAAGGAGGGAAACAAAGAAGACTGGATGGGACCGGACACGAAGCCACTTGCTGGTTTTTCCTGGCGATCTGGCACAAAACGTGACACAACGGGCATAATAATGTGGTCTGATGTGTTCCTTCACACAATTACCACGACTGGCGAGAAAATTGCGCTCATTGTGATGGACACTCAAGGCTTGTTCGACAATGAAACGTCGCCGGCTGACAATTCTAGGATTTTCGCGCTTGGCACTTTAATCTCATCAGTTCAGGTTCTCAATTTGGTTGGGATCATCCAAGAAGACCAGTTGCAATACCTTCAGTTCGCAACAGAATTTGCTAAATTTGCCGCACAAGACAGCCAAGGAACAGCGGGCAAGCCCTTCCAAAATCTTCTCTTTCTGATCAGAGACTGGGGAAATCCCGATGAATTTGAGTTCGGAACAGAGGGTGGCGATAGGTACTTGAAAGAAGTGCTAAAAATCAAGAGTGAACAAAAACCAGAACTTAAATCAGTTCGGCAGTTTATTCATGCGTCGTTCGAACAAATGCAGTGTTGTCTAATGCCTTATCCAGGCAAGCACGTTGCCAGAAGCAAAAATTATGACGGCCAATGTGGCATGATGGACGAAGAGTTCAAGGATGAGTTGGTGATCATCATCGAGAAGCTTCTCGGGCCGGAAAATTTGGTTCTGAAGAAGATCAACGCAAAAGATCTCAAAGGACAGGAGTTGAAGGAGTATATTCAGTCATATTTTACACTCTTCCAGTCTGACACGCTGCCCCAAGCACAATCAATTTACGAATCGACAATTGACAAGCAAATGAGTATTCTCATCGAAAAAAGCTTGGATTCTTACAAGCAAAACATCGTCAAAAACCAAGATTTGTTGAGTGAAGACAATTTGCACATTTTCCACGAAATGAGTGCCAGCAAAACCTTGATCTTGTTCAAGGAAGAGAAAAAGATGGGGAATTCCGACCATGAGAAGAAATACAAAGCACAACTTGAAGCTGCCATGGCAAAATTGTACGCAGAATGGCGTGATCGATCCATCAAATCGCTTCAACAGCTAAGAGACGAAAAGCTTAAGACTGAAGATGCAATCAAGGAGAAAGTGGCTTTGGAACAGGAAGCTCTTGATGCTGAAAGGAAAACTAGAGATGCTCAAGCTGAGCTTGAACGTCAAAAACAATTTAAGTTGATTGAAAATGAAAAGTATGAGGCCCAGAAAAAAGAGATGGAACAAAGGCTTGAAGCAGAAAAAGAACGCGCAAAACGCGTCGAAGCTGAGAAGGAGTCTGAAAAAGCTTGGCGGCAGGTGCTGGAAGAAAGGCTGAAGAACGAACAAATGGCCAATGCAAACCAGCCAAAGAAGCGTGGGTGGTGTTCCGTTATGTAGAGATGAACGTTTTCAAGTTTTCAAAGCTTCATTGAACTTTTAAAGCTTTTTTTTAACTTCTGAAGCTTTTAAAGCTAAATTGATTTTAGAAAATTAAATTTTTCATTGCGCTTGCAGTTTTATTTAACTTCACGTTCCAAAGTTTCATCGCGCTATTTGAAGTGAATTTTCACTGACCTTACGAACTGCTTTTGATTTATTCTAGAACTTTTATTCACTATTTTTAATCAAAAACATTAACTAAAAACCTTTAAAAGATTGAAATAAATAATCTTTGCATATTCGAAAAATGAGAATTTTTAGTTTCATTGCAACTGAAATGTCAATATGGCTAAAAAAATGTGATCATTCAGACTTAGATTCGATTGCTTTGGAGTCTGATGATGAGATTCCACCTTCTTTGGCAGCAGCTTTCTTCATGCTACTCTTCTTCTGCTTGTAAAAGAAAAAGCAAGCAAGATATGCAACGGCCCAGAAGACATAAGCGAAGTGATACACCGATTTGTAGTAAAACCAGATCTTGCCGACGTCTTTCAACAAGAAAGCAGTGCCCATGTAGCTGAATGCGTAGAACTTCATGATCCAACAGAACAAGTTGTAGATTTGTTGCTTTGCAGGCTTGTCCGACTTAAACACTTTCATGTAGAGATCCTCGACCGGAAGATAAACGATGGGTCCCAAGATGCAGAAGTAATATCCAGCATGCACACCATGCCAGTAAGCTGAGACAGCCATCGTGGCCATGACTCGGTATTTTTTGCTGGGGAAGCGCTTGTAAATATACATTGCCATCCAGTACTGAATGCAGCGATTCCAGTGTTTCATCGCTTCTCGGAACGTCCAGCAAGTCTCGACTCTAGCGACGTTGATGTTCTCGATGGTCTCGAAGTCATATTCAATGCCTTCGGGCTTCTCGATCAGCTCGTGAGTAATTTCCTTCGACGGTCCATGTCCGCATTTCGCTTCCAAGGCTTTCGGGTACGCTCCGAAACCTGCGCTTGTGCAAATGCACTCACTCAGGATGATTCCGCTGTAGATTCTCATTCTGAAGATGAAGAAACTCGGCCACACGTAGAAAAGGCGGTAGATGAACGATCGTTCCGAGTAGAACTCGTCGCCCATGGCATATTCCAATGGCCAAATGTACGAAGCACCCAAGCCCAGGCCGATGTAAAGCGGAACCCATTTCAGTTTTTTCAGCGTGGCCTTCCAGCAATCTGCGTTGACACCGAAAGGTAAATGGAAGTAGTCGTAGAAGGTTTTGTACGTGTAGTATGGCCCAGTCAGCAAGCCGATGTAGTTGAAGCAGTAGTGAAACATGTTTTCGATGTTGATGTCTCGAAGAGAAGTCTCAGCCGCCGTCAAAACAATATTTTTATCTCCACTCTTATCAGCGTCGCGCACTTTCGTAAAGACAGTGTTCCGTTCGAACGCTAAGCCGATTATTTTAAGAGTCAAAATCATTTGGATCATGTTGGTATGACCTGGCGGGGATGAGAGACCGTACCAAGAGCAAGTTCGGAAGAAGAAAAGATAAGCCATCAAGAACCAGAAGCAAATCAAGTGGGATTTCCTAAAATAAACAAAAGTTGGGTCAACACCTGCAAGATAACAAAGCCAGTGAACTTACGCTTCGAAGACTTTGATGATAACAAAGCACGAGAAGAAGGTGAAGAAAAGATGGAAAGCTTCGATTCCTGACGTGAACAAAATGATGGCGAGCCCGAAAGCAGTTCCCGCAAGCTGCTTGGTCGCTCCATCCGTGATCCTCCTGTAGAAATGACCGAAACCGATTCCGAGAAGCAACAGAAGAGCGTAAATGACGTCGTCCCTGCTCATTGTGCAAACTGTTCAACTTTGAGCGGAATAGAGCAACAACGTCAAACCTCGACTGTTCGGCTTTCCAGTCGAGGTTTGACCTAACGAGGTAAACCATAGTCATCTATTACTAGATTGCTATGGGTAAACAAACAACAAACATTTTAAAATTCGAAAGTATTTAATTCAACGGAAATGGACTCGATCCGGATTGCCAATGTTTTCGAGGAGAGCTCGTGCTGTCTCTGTGGAAGGACTGGTGTTGACCAGTACTTGAAGGTAACCGACAATTTCATCAAATACGGACAAAAACTGGTTTCGTTCACCGAAGTCATTCAAAAAACACTGGATTTTGAAGTGAGTTAAGATTCGATTGAAGTAAATAAGCAATGACCAATCTCTTTTTAGCCTACGGAAGACATCTGTTCTATGGAGATCTGCGAGCGGTGCAAGGGCAAGCTCGTAGACTTTTACCACTTCAAAATGACTACCTTCGAGCACATCAAATCAATCATTCCAAAACCAAAACTCGAACACACGAACGCTGACGTGCATAACATTGTGCAAATTGTCAAAGATTTTACTGACCGGCATGCGGTGACTGAAATCGAAGTAGATGAAGCCTCCGAGCGGCTGATTATAAAATCGAAAGCAATCGAGATAAAACCGCAGATAATCGATCAAGAGTCGAGCTGTGAGGTTGGAATGGAAGAAGAGCTTGAGACTGAGTACCTGGAAGATTGCATCGACGACTTGCTGACAAATGAGCAGGAAAGCGAAGAGACCACCGATGTTCTTATGGAAGATCACCTCATCGAAGAATTGGAGAATGAAAATGACGAAGCTTTCATTTATTACGACAGCGACTCGTCTTACACGCAACAACAATCAGCAAATGAGGGCTTGTCAGACTCAAAAACGCATTCGAACCCGCGACGACCGCGTCGGCCTGAGACTTGGATCAGCACCAAGCGGAAAACATTGCGGAACAGCGGTCAAAGCTATTTGAACTCAAGCGGAAGAATTGTCGAAGCACGAACGATGAAAGAATCCTGCGGAACAGCTTGTCGCAGCAAATGCATAACAAAAATCACCGAAGACGATCGACAGCACAACTTCAAAACGTTCTGGGACTTCGGAGACGTCGTGAAGCAAAGAAAGTTCATCTACCTGCACATCACATCGTCGGAGCCAAAGCGACGAAGGGCGCAAAACTCGAACCGCTCATTGACTCACAACTTCTTCTTGGACGCCAAAGACGACCGCGGAAACTACCAGCTAGTACAGGTCTGCAAGAAAATGTTCAAAAACACGCTGGTGGTGAGCACTCAGGTGATCCAAGGCGTTGTACGGAAATACGCAATCGAAGGCTTCGTTGACACGCGCGGAAAGTTCGAGCGGAAGCTGACAGACGGCCAGCTGCATGCAATGGAACACGTCAAGAAGTTTCCGTTCTTCTACATCGAACAATCAATGACAAAAGTTCAGTGTTATCAGTTGTACCTAGAAGAATGCACTAAGAAAGGCATCGAGCCAGTCAGAGAAGGCAACTACCGAGTCATCTTCGACAAGCAGAACCAAAGCAGCTTCCTGAAAACTGAGAAAATCAGTTGCGAAACCTGCCACCGGTATTACCGAGCGACTGACAAAGAACGGCTGCAGCTTCAAGCCGAGCATGACATTCACGTCGGCCGTTCAGGGAATAAAAAGTGCCGTGACCGCGCATTAGGTAGGATCCGCCACCAACGAGCTCTAGAGCGAAGACGAGCAGAACGGCTGGCTAAAAAAGAATCACAGACGTCAAGTTAGTTTTTAAGCTTTATTTGTTACATTCTCCTCTAGCTCAGACCAACTAAGTGTCCCCTTAAATAAAGGAAAAGTCCTTTTGATCGTTAATTTAACTCAAATCTTGCACAATTTGTCGTTTTCTTCGAAATACTGATGGCTCAACTTGACCGTCGTGGTGATGACGGTGTTAGAGATGTTTAAAGTGTTGAGGAACATTTTTTTGCAGACCCGAACCCGCTCGGTGGACCCGTCAGAATTGGCTACTGACAGGTAGTGAAGAATGAGCCTCGAGAAGGCGCGAGATTTCTTCAAAGCTCGCATCGGCTTTTCGAGCTTGATGTGATCGGCGATGAACTTCCGTTTCTTGTTGATGTCGTCGAGACTCCAGTAGATTGAGAAGTTCATTTGACGGTTCTTCTCGTTGACCTTGGTGCGGCACTCTTGGCGACAATGGCAAGGCTCGGCCATCGCACGAGCCTCAACGATGTAGCCCTTACTCGACCGATACCGCTTGCCAGCATTGCGAAGTTTCTTCTGAACATTGGTTGCCCATAGCTCCGGTCTCTTTTGGCGCTTCTTGGCTTCTTTCAGCTTCTTCGGTGGCACTTCTGAGCGCAGGACGAACTTGTCGCCGTCAAAATACGTGTTTTCCTCGAAGGCTGGGAGGCGTGATAGCGATCCTTCGCTTGAGTTTGTTAGTTCTTCGTTTGATGAGTCATTCAAGGTGCTGATGAAGTGCAGGAAGGGAAGGTCAGGGTCTTCTTTGATGTCCACTTCGAGTTTTATTTCCACCGGCTCGTTCTTAATCCTAACTAATTCTTGGAATGCATTTGGTTTGGGCGTTATGACTAATTTTTGTTCACTTTCTTCTTCTCTAATGTCGGCAATGGAGTGTTTCTGGATGTAGTTCGTGACGATCTGCCAGGTGCTGTACACTTTTGGGTCAGCATCCGACTTCTCGGGCTTTGGGTGGGAATTTTTCGGAAATTCTTTATGCTTTGTTCTAATTTGTTCAGAGTTACTAACAAAGTGATAGAAATCGATCATCTTGGCTTCGCATGAGTTGCAAACATCGACTCGGCATCCCGAAGGAACCTAAATTGCGGAAGTAGTGAGTTGAATGACCTTCGGTGCTTATCAATATTTACCTCAAAATTGAGAGTCTTTAAAATCACAGATCCAAATGGTTCAAAAGATTCTTTGTACTTCACGAAGCTGCCGTCAGATTCACGTGAGCTGAGACTCTCGGGGCTGCCGCAAATGAAGCACGTCGGATCGATTACGATTGGCTCCTCTTTGACCTCCATACTTTGTATGGATTACTGAGAAATGAAAACCTTGAAGACGACTCGCGAGTAGAATTTTTTTGTTGTGTGATTTTACAGTGTCGTCCGGTAACTTGTGCAAGCGGTGGGCGGTTTTCGGGATCTTGCACGTAACAGTTGGTGAGGAACGTCTTAAGTGGTAGCCAGAGGATGAATTTGGAGGTTTGACATGATTTGCACAAAGGTTGATTGTGATAAAAGCTCAAGAATCTATTTCCGGCGGTTGAGCGAGACAAGTGGCAGTGTTTCAGGGGTGATCAAAGGGCAAGGCAGCACGCTGTCCTAAAAATATTTATTTATTTTGTAAACAACTTTTTTCTTTTTCTTGAAATTTTTTGCAAGCCAAGCGAAAACAACTGGGGCGCGCTTATGCAAATGTTGCGACGAGATGATGACAAGGAATTATTGGAATGCACGAGTCGTCGTTCTCTTTGACGTCGCCCGCTCCTGACAGTGCTGAATTATTTACGAGACTTGTGGGTTGCAAAGCGTGATTTGATTGGGTTTAATAACGTAACTTGGGATTTTCTGTGACGTCAGATGACTGAAGATGATTTCAAAAGCTTTTCGAGAAGCTTTTTATCCTTGAAAGCTCTAGAAAGCTTAACATTCTAGGTAATCACGACAAGTTTCATCAGAAACGCTTTAATATTCAAGTCCAACCATCTCAATCTCATAATAACAAAAACCCAGTCTGAAAGAAAGCAAAGATCATCAAAAACTCGCCTTGCTTTCAAATTTTCCAGTTTCATTTCATGTATTCACAAAAAAAGTTTTTTATGTTTATAAAATACAGGAGTGGAGCTCCGATCAGCCGGGACGACTTCATCGGACGCTCCAAGTTATGTGTTTGGGCATTTATTTCACTTTTGTGTTTGGTTTTCGCCAACATTAAGACATTGTTTGTTATCGAATGTATTTGATCGGACGTCTGGAGCTTGGGTTAACGGTGGAGATGAAGTTGAGCGCCAGATCTCCGGGAAGTCCAGCCAGACCGAAGCAAATCTTCCACTCTAATCAATGATAACATAAGGCAAAATTGTTAAAACATCATCATTATATGATCGAACGTTCATCAATTCGTGCCACTCGCGAAACTCTTTATCACTTTTTCTCTTGGTGCCATCAAATGGCTTCGAGTTATCGTTTTCGTCTTCGAGAGGTGGTGGCGGTGGCACGGAGAATGGTGAGTCGTCGTCGAATGTTTTTGGTATTTTGTCGCAGGTGAGAAAGTCGTATCGAGGAACGACGCGCTTCCAGAGCTGTTGCCTTGCGTAATCGATGTTCTCCATGTCCTTTTTGTAGTCTTGCTCGGGTTTTTCCTCCGGAATTCCATTCCAGAAACCGTTCACTCCCTGAATAAAGTTCTTGTGGAGACGATGCACGTCTGCCTTTGTCACCGGGTCTCGCAAGAAATGAGCTCGGGCTGGGCACATTGGGTCCTCCACGCACTCGTAGTTTATGATTGGCACTCGTTCAACTTCTGGTTCAGGCTCGGGCATCAGCAACGGCTCGATGCGCATCGGCTTCACAGCCGCCTTCTCAATCTTCACCTCGATCACTTTCGATGCGTTGTCGCGCGGCTTCCGCCGAACCATCTCTTCGATGAGATTCTCGTTGGCATCGTATTCGGGATCAAAAATTGACTTCACAGCACCGCGCACTGGTAGCGGCGACTTGACGCTGTCGAGGTCATCCTCGTCTCCCACAGCGCAAAAGTCATCAGTCTCATCGTCGTCAGAATCTTCGGGCTTTTCACTGACGCCGTTCTTCATATGAATCATCAGCGGTGCCGGAAAACCGTCCAAAGTCTCTACGGCAGCCTTTTCTTCAGGCTCCGCATAAGTTATCACTTCACGAAATGTGCACGTACACTCAACCGGCTCGCCATAGTCATCGACAGGACAGTACTCGTCGAAGATGACGCTCTCGGCTGCCTCGTAGTCAATAGGCGGCAGTTTGGCACGCAACTCTGCGATTTCGTCTTCGATGCTTAAGGAACGTGAGTTGGCCACTTGATGAGAAGAAGTTGATGGAACAGCGTCAAATTGTGCCTCCCCGTTAACTCCCTTTGTGATTTTCTTTTGAAAATCGTCGCCGTGTGATGCAATCGAGGACTCTGGCGGATGAAACGACGACAGCGAATTGAAACCTACAAGAATGCAAAGTTCAAGACCAACTCAAAGTATGACAAACCGCGTCAACTAACCTCGGTCCAAAGAACTCGAATCGATATCCCCGTTTGTCCAACTCATAGTCGTGTTCTGGTGAGACTCGAGCATTTGTTGGATCTCGACGGTCGTCTTGTTGCGTTTGCCAGCGGACAGAGCGATCTTCTGTTGGATGTCGGTCTGGAAGTCGGGAACAATTCCGTTGAGCATTGAGTCGACTCCCTTTGAGCCCTTCTTGCGACCTCTCTTCTTTGGCGCTTCTTCAGGCGGCTGTTGTGCAGGCACGGTGGGCATAGGCGGATTTATCAGATGATTGTGGTTAATGGAGCTGTTGTTGGGGTTGAGTGACAGTGGCGATGAAATTGCACTTGGATTAGACTTTTTCATTCTTTTGTTGCGACTATGATTGCTATTTTCATCCACATCGCCGACCACCACTGGTGCATCGAGCTTTCGCTTGCCTAGCAGTGACTCCTGGCCCGAGGCCGACCCATTCTGGTAGGGAACAGGTGCGGGAGACGTCATTGGCTTCATGATGTGTACGTGATGATTCAATGGCGGTTGCTGTTGTTGCTTTGGCAGCACATTTGAGAAGCTAATTGGTCCATTCACCACCCGCTGGTTGGGAAGTTGACTGATGGGCGGTGATTGTGATTGTTGCGTCATAAACTGGGTGTCCGATGAACCCTGAGAGAAGTTTTGAGGTGAATTGGGCTGCGAAGATTGGGCCGTCGGGGCCACCGCCAGGCGCTCCTTCCATTTTCGGAGGATGTTCTTGATGCGCTTGGCGAGTGCCTGGTCGTTAGCTTTGTTCTGCCTTAGCGCTTGGAGATCTTTGATGATTCGGGTGTTCTGCGGATCAAAGATGGATGACGACGTAAGTTTTCCGTTCGATTATTCAAATCCACTAGACACTCACCTGAACTTCCTTGAAGGAATCTTGTGTGATGTTGAATGCCTCGAGACATGTCACGACTTGACCCGCTGCAGCTTTATTAGTTATCTGTGGAAGGTCGAAAGTTAGTGAGGAATTCCGATGAAGACTTTGTGCGTTTGAAAGTAGGTTTTGAGGTCGAATTGATGAAAAGTACCCCTGCGAAAACGTCGGATGACCTCCAAAGAGCCGATTGGCGGTCATTTCGCAAGATCCAGTCAAGGAAAATTGCGTGCAAATTGATATTTTCAAGAACCCATTATGCAGGCTGCCATTTTGCTTAATCAATTTTTTCTCGACCGAGTAACGTTAGCGAGAGCAGCGGATATTTCTGAGTATTGCGATTTTCCGCTCGCGTTCCCCTCTCAAATTCTCTCGGAAATATCTTCACTTATACGACCCGAAGTCTTCTGGTGTGCGAGTGGCGTGGAAGTTGTTCCGCCACAGAGCGTTAAGCGCTCATCGATTTCATTCAGTTTCATACACAAACCGAGCTCGGCACAGCACTTTTCTTCGAAACACTGCACAACACGAACACTTCGCCTCGCGTACCGACCGAGAGTCTTGTGAGCATAATTTTTATTTTTCGTTTGTTTCGAGTCGTTTCGTTTAGTCTCCTGCGAACTTTTTCAACGATTCAAATAATTTCATCATTTTTATTTTTCCCTATACCATAGAAATCTTTTTCTCGGTGTATGGAACTTTTCGTTTTTTCAAAGTGAGTGGAGAAAAACTCTTGCAATGGAGTTTCAGAAAATCTTAGCGACTTTATCGGGATCTACTGAAAAGATTAAGGACTCTTGAACACGGTAATTATATTTATTGGCTTTTTAGCTTGCGATTCTCTCGACTTTTATTTCATTCCATTCAGTTTCTGTGACATTTTTGGACGATCGCTCGGATCGAGTCCATCTTTTTGATCAATTGTGACTCATTAAAATCTACTTACGTTGAATTTCTGATCCAAAGCTCCCGTTAATAGTTGTGCCAATTCGATAACAGATAACATTATTAGCACTATAGGCCAAAGAAAGCTTTAATTTCAACCCGAGTGGGGGCTCGATTTTTTCTCTACTATTTTAATGGATGGCACGAGATGGGAAAGAGAAAAATGTGGATTTGGCGGATTCCTGGCGAATCTGTAGCTTCAAATCGACGACAATATCTTGAGTTGTGATTAATTAAGGGTGTAAATTGACGAGAAACAACCGGAAGTCCTTTATTACTATTTTTTTAATTCCGATAAAACATTATAGGTCCTCCTCGAACGGAATCTCTTTTTAGACTGGCAGTATTCCCCCGAATCCAGACAGTCGTGGAAGAAACTGTATGAACGGTCGACGGAATCGGTCGAGGATGCGAAACGGTCGTGAAACTAACGAACGAAACTGAAACCAAACGGTCGAGAAGCCGAACCGGTTTGATTCGCAGCCTTCGATGCGGTTGGAATCAGGTAAAATAAATTTTGTTTTTTCAAAGGAAATAAACTAATCGAATGGGTTTCTTCCAGACCCTCGCCGTCTAGCTACCTGAAAAGCGATGAATCACCGACCTAACAAGGGCGTGCAAGTCATTAAAGAGCTAAATTTGCATGCCAATAAAGACGAAAACATTTAAAGATGAAACCTAGTCTTTCTCTTGGAATGGAACCAGTCCAGATCAAAGCCTTCCTTCTAGATCAACAGATCAAACAGTCATCAGTATAAAGATCCTTTTATTCATTGAACGTCAGACAGAAGGCAAACATCTAAAATGCAGAACGTAGCGCGGCACATTGGACAAGAAGCTTGATTCCTCAACCAAGTCTCTCGTTCACTCTGATCCTGACGGCTGGCGAACCAGCGACCGAGGCAGGAACAACACCATTGCGGGCGACAGAAACAGTTCGAACAGTTTGGTGATCGGTTGCCGTCGGGGCAGAGTTTGTTGATTTTCACGTCTGGCGGGTTCACCATGCAGGCGAAGCACGAATCAACGGTTTCAGTGTCGCGAGGCGGGCTGTACCTAGGATTTCGCCGTGCCTCAGCAGTGAAAACATCGATGAAGCGATCTATCAGCGACGTGTGGAACCTCACAGACGACAAGATCGTGATGGGTCGATTGATTCTGTCCTGCAAGTCCTTGAAGTCCAGAGAGTTGATCCTTATTGTGAAAGACTTGACTCCAGATCGAGTTGGCTTAACTTGAATGTTCACAAATTCGACGGAATCCATCGAGTTTTGGATAGAGATCCGGTGTGAATCGGACTGCGTTGCAATTAGCGCTGAATCACTTTGATGTGCAAAATGAACAAAATAAATACTCGTTTTAATCACCCAAGACTCTGTTGCAATGATTTTCATGACGGTGCTGAACTGTTTCACTAGCTTGTCCGTTCTGCGGTACTCGTTGTTGATCTCGGCAGCAACGACTTCCCAGCGCTGGCCACTCGAGTTGCAGTACTTTTTCAGGATCTTGGGTATCGGATGGTTCTCCCAGTTGTTTTGCTTGTAATAGATAATCAAAGCCATCACCATGAATGGTAGCGCAACAGCCAAGAACGTCAGCGATAGCCAGAAATTCTGGAGGTAGACTGACGAGTCACCAGCATAGCTCAAGATGTCAAAGTACAGATAGTAAATCAGGAAGTAGACGAGCGGCAGCACCGAATGCACCAGCAATACCAGGCATGATCGATTAATGTGGTACTGCACGAACACCAGCGATTCCGAGCCAAGATAATTGGAAAAAAGACTTTCGACAGTGAATCCTACAAAAACAAAATTGCGATTCAGAAAATAGTTCGTAAGTAAATCTTTATTGTTGAATGTTTTGATCTGTTCTGACCTGCTGAGCAAAACTCTTGCGGTGGATAAATCAATCCGAAAAGCAGAAGGAGGAAAAGAAAATTAAAGGCGATCTCGGTCTCGTTCATTTCTTATCACTTAACTTAAAAGCTATTTATGGTCCAATGCAGTCGCCTTCGTAGCGAGCTCACGAAATCGATACATTAAAAGTTTTTCTGTACATATATGCCTGGAAAGCGGGCGAATGACAGCCACTGACTGGTCAGCACGCAAATTCTTGTACAAGGAATTCAAAGAAGCTAATTTCAAACAAAATCATGCGAACTTGAGACGGAGCTATCAAAGAGACTGCATTGACAAATTAATGTTTGCGAATCGCTCCGATTTTATGCCTTCATCGATTCGCTGATGAACTGTTCAAAGGATTGTAGATCCACGAATGACTCTTCAGCGGCTGGATGCTTCTTCTCATCGTCAGCTTCTTTCTTTGTCATATCTGGAGCAACTGGCTCGGCTGGTTTCACTATCTCTGGGTCGTCCACTTCGACTTCTGGTTCGTCATCAAGCGCAATGACGACGTGAATACTTTCGGGTGGTAGCAATCGTCTCTTTTTGGCTGGGCATTCAGTCTCGATGATCTCCAGGTCACTGTCTTCAGACTGGTCATCTGCGGTGAGGTCAACGAACGGTTTTGAGGTCTGTAGCTGTATGGCCTTGGTAGCGATCAGGTCTTTTTGGAGCTGTTCGTTTTGTCGTCTAAGTCTAAGAATCTCATGTTTCAGTTCGTCGTTGGTGCTCAAGTATTGGTCGTTGATCTCACTGATCATCGAATATGCTTGACACTTGATTGCGTATTCCGTCTTGAGGTTTTCGTTGCCAACCCTAAGTAAAATTGAATAATTCAAGTGGTTCTCCCAGAAAATAAAGATTAATCTTACATTAGAGTGCGGAACTCGTCTCTAGACTTCATTAGGCGGAACTCCATCTCGTTCTTCTCCTGCTGGATGCGAACTTTCTCCACCTTCAGCTCGTCGGCGAGAGAGGTTTGTTGTACGAGCTTGACATTCAAAGTATCACTGACTTCAGCTTCGTCCTTTGGCATGATGTTCAAGAACAGCTTCTTGAGTGCCCGGACGCTGTACTTGGTGCGGCATTCGGGACATGTCATCTGTCTTGACCTGGGAAACGCAAATGTCATTCAGGACGTTCCATCCTTATCTAATCTCAACTTACGAGTTTTTCCATTCTAGGAGGCAGATTTTGTGGAAAGTGTGACCGCACTTGATGGCCACAACTTCCTTGTCCTGGTCCATCTCATAGGAGCAGTAGCAGATAGCGCACGATACCGACATTTCCGACATTTTTCACGATTTTTAGTCTCCGAACATCCAAAAGGTTCGTCGAAATGACGAAATTCTTTCGCTTTGTTGTTGCCGTCGTTCGGAGAAAACGATCAAAGTGTAGCACAATTCCTGCTAGCAACGAGACTCAGAATCGCCACCACGGAGCTGAGAGAAGTCTAGTGAGGTAATTTACACACTACGCTGATTTTATAAACCAAGTTTCCAAATTCATTCAGCGCTATTACTATTTTCTATTCTCTGAATGGAAGGATTGTTTACTTTGAAAACTGCGAATCGTGGAAGATCCGGATAAAAACTTCGTAGTCAATCCATTAAAAACTTGGAAAACCGATGGAGCCAGTCAGGATTAATGTTCTCGAAAGCTATGATCTCAAGTTCTGCTGTGTCTGCATCCAAAACGGCGACCATTCGTACCTGAATGTCTTTGAAAACGTGATTTCATATCAAAATGTTTACATCTCACTAGCACAGATCATCAACGAGACTCTGGGACTCAACGTGAATAAGAAGTCGATCAAGTTATTTCCGCCGTCGTTAAGTTTTTGTTTATTTTAGGTGCAAAGGAACACAAACCAGCCGAGAGAAATTTGCGTCAGTTGCAAATCCAAAATCGTCGATTTTTTCATTTTCAAGCGAAGAAATGAAGAAACTCGTAAGATTTGTTTGATTTTCGGCAAGCCAACATCTCCAGTCAAGAACGATCTGCTTCAGATGGTCGACCAATTGGACAATCTGCCCCTGGATTCTGAAAACCTTGTCAAGGAAGAACTAAATTTCGAAGAAGAGATTCTTGAAACCGCTGACGACATCGACGATTACTGCGATGTGCCTGAAGATGAGACACTTGATAAACCACAAGAAGACAAATCGTTAAATGAAATTGAGACTGAGCAAGCTTCAAATCAGAAACACATTCGCAGGTCAAACCCTGAATCTTGGAAGCGAAACACGAGAAAGCTAGCCAGGAACACTGGACAATCTTACGTTGCTGCGAACGGGAAGGTCATCGAGGCCAAGCAAATGCGAAGAAACTGCGGTGCATCTTGCAGAATGCAATGTGTTAAAAAAATCAACGAACAAAGTCGATTAGAAAACTTCAAAGCCTTTTATAGTCTGGCTGACATTGAGAAACAAAGAAAGTTTCTTTTCGAACACATGAAGACCTTCCAGCCACGACGTAATAAAATCTCGCCGAGCTCAAAAAAGTCTCGCGCCATTCAGCGCAACTACTTCCTCGACGTGACACACCCAAACGGTGCCAAAGAGATGTTACAAGTTTGCAATCTGCTGTTCCTGAACACATTTTGTATCAGCTCGCAGATGATCGACACATTGCACCGCAAAGCAATAACTGAAGGGAAGTTCACCGACGTGAGAGGCAAGTTCGAACGACACAACACAAAGTTGCAGGCAATGAGCAACAGAGATTGTAAGAGTCTTGAGTTCAAAGAGTGTAAAATTTCACACGAAGAAGCTTGACAGCAGTGTTTCTGGAAGATTTAATACGTTCAGAGGCAAAACTAGCGCAACTGAGATCAACAAAGTCCTGAAAAGCTGTTTATCGAATAGTCCCAAAGATTAAAGTACAAAAGTTTTATTTTAAGATGGCAAAAGTTTAATAATTAAGAAACTTATTTTAAATTTGATGCTCAGCGACGGTTGACAATGCGTGTAATTCCCGACACTCCGTCCACGAATTTGGTTCGGAACAGCACGTTGGCGTTGTTGAACATGCCTTCCTTGAGCGAGACGATGACGAACTGCGAGTTCTTGAAGTGTTTCTTCAACATGTTGCCGATGTTCTGAGTGTGGGACAAGTCGAGGGCAGCGTCGACTTCGTCAAGAATGTAGAGTGGAGCTGGTTTGTACTTCAGCATGGCCAAGATAAGAGATAAAGCGACAAGAGAACGCTGACCACCGCTCAACTCTGTCAATGACTCCTTCCAGATTCCGTTGAAGCCGATTTTGACTTCAAGTCCTTTGAGGAACGTCGCGCCTTCTGGTGGAACGAGTTTCGCTTGTGTGCCCGGTAGCAACGTTGAAAAGATTGCTCCAAAGTTTGCGTTCACTTCTTCCCATGCCTTCTTCAAGTCTTCAACCTTCTTCGAATCCATGTTCTTGATACTGTCGATGATCTTCTTGCGATCGTTCTCGATCTTCGTGCGGCGCTCCATGATCTTCTTATAGTGTTCTTCCTCCTTTTCCAGCAACATCATGGCTTCTTGGTTGATGTTTCGGCTCAACTTTTCCTTGTTTTCCTGCATGTTGTGCAATTTGCGGCCCGCCTCCTTCGGATCTTCTTTCGAGTAGTCGTAGCGAGTGTTTCGTGCGCCGAAATGTTCTTTGTCTTCTGGAATCCACGGATAGTTTTCTTCCAAACCGCGGACCTTGTTGTAGCCATCGGTGTTGTCAACCTTCACCTTGTTAATCTCGTTTTCTTGCTTTTTGATTTCAAGCTCCAAGTCGAGGTTAGCCTTCAAGCATTTATCCTTGCGATGCATCTTGCCACGAATTTCTTTGTTTTGAGCAGCGATTCCGTCTTTCTGGGACTTGATTTGGCCACGCAATTCTTCGATCTTCTGCTTCATGTCTTCGTCGCTGTTGTTGGTGTCAAGAATTTTCTTCTTGAGATCTTCAATCTGCTGCTGCATGTCAGTGGCTTGCTTCTGGCATTCAGCAAGTGTCTTCTGCAGTTCTTCAATCTCGAGTTTCAGGGTGTCGTGCTCCTGCTCGCGGTTCTGCCAATTCTTTTTCGACTTTTCGTATTTCAACATGGTCCTCTTCAGCTCGTTTCCGGCATCTTTGAGCTCACGTTCGCGGTGACCCTTCGAATCAGTCAGCTTCAACGTTAGGTCCTTAGCCTTCGCTTCATTCTGGACTTTAACGTTCTTGGATACTTCGATGGTTTCCTTCAACTTTTGAACCTTTTCCTTCAGTTCATTGAACTCGTCTTGGTTTTGTTGGAAGACCGTCGACTGAATGCGTTCTTGAGCAATGCGGAGTTGCATCTGGAAGTTATCTAACCTATCTTTGACGGCTTTGTATTGTCCGGCGGTTTCTTCGACGTTGGCGATTTGAAGCTTAACGGCGATGATTTCACGATTTTTATCTTCGAATGCACGACGCAACTGGTTGAACTTGGCAGCTTCGTCGAGGATAGGCAAACCTTGCTGAACGGCACCACCTGACAACGAGCCATCGGGATCCATTTGGTCGCCGTCGAGAGTATACGAGCGTGTGCGAATTTCGTTGTGGTAAGTGACCTTTTTAGCGGTCTCCAAGTCCTTACAAATGAACGATCCACCGAACAGGAACTTCATAGCCGGCTCCATTTCTTTCTCGTACTCGATGAGATCAATCGCTGGCATGACGTTCTCTTTGCCAACCAGTCTCTGAGCGATGTCCACCTTGCGTTTGTCGATGCCTCGAGCACTCATCTTTGTCATCGGAATGATTGTCGTGCGCACTTGCAGTTTGCCACGTTCAAGAAGCAGTTTTCCGGTCTCGTCATTGTCAGTGACGACGTTGCGCCATGATCCACCGATGACACTCGACAACGCGCGAGAATACTTTTGGTCCTTGACGCGGAATAGATTGGCAGCGACTCCTTTGACGCGTCTCTTGTCCCACGATGGAGTTGGATCTTCGTAACGGAACTCGAACTTTGAAAGCTTGTCCATCTCGTTGCGGATCGGACGAACTTCTCTGTTGAGAGATTCGACTTTGCCTGTCAGCTCTTCAATCAAGCCGTCTTGGTAGTTGATGCGCGACAGTTGCGCTTCGTGATTCTTCACTTCTTTCTCGTTCTTTGAGATGACTTCTTTGTCTATCAAATAAGCAGAGTCATTGGTCTTGAGATCCTTCTCCTTGGTGCTGAGAGTTTGCTGTGAGTATTTCAGTTCCATTTCAGCTTGCTTGATCGTACTGATGGCTTCGGAGACCTTCGACTTGGCGGTGGTCAGTTGGTCCTGCAAGGAAGTCGCTTCTCCGTCGTCGTTCAACGCAAGGCCACAGTTGACAGCCTCGAGACGTTTCTGGGCACCTAGATAAGCCTTCAAGTCATCTGCTTCTTCCTTCTTCAAGTCTGCGAAAAGTCCACCAGCCTAAAAGTTGCGAAATCAGAACAAAATTCTCAGAAGACTTCAATGAATCTCACCTGTTGCATTTGGTTTTCTTTTTTGGCGAGTGCGTTCTCATCGATTATAATGTTCTTTTGAAGGGTCTTAAGCTTGCGCTCTTCGCTGACGATTTGTTCTTGAGTGGCATTGACAGTGGCCTTCAGCTTTGCGTCTTTCTGGTTCAACTGATCAAGCTGACTTTCGAGTTCCTTCAAATCTCCACCAGAGTTCTGAAATAAATGAATAAAATTATCATTTTCGTTGATCAAGGCTTAATGATGAAATTCCAGCTGATTTGGGCAAGCAAAGGGTTTCAACAATAAATGCAAATCCCTCTTTCAAACTCACCTCATCAATCGTGCTTTGCATGTTCTGAACGGATTCATCGATTTCCTTGACCTCATTCAAGTGCTTCTCGATGGTCTCGCGATTTTTTTCGATTCCCTTTGTGAGTTTCTCGACGCTTTGCTCGCTGTTTTCGATGGTTTTAAGGCACTGGAGATACTTGAACGAAATGTGGATGCGAGTAAGGTACTCGATATCGCGGCAGACCTTTTGATATTCCTGATACTGCTGTTGGTCTTTGCGCAACTTCTCGAGCTTTGGCTGAATTTCGTCCTTAATCAACGCTTTGAGTTCATCGAGTCGGTTGTCTTTCTTCTGGATGAGACTCATCGATTTCTCCTTCTTGTTCTCGTACATGGAAGTGCCACAAGCTTCCTCAATCAACGACAGGATCTCTGGTGGCTTCATGTTCAAGACCTTTGTGATCCGTCCCTGCATGATAAGAAAATTGGGTTTGTTGACGTTGAGCTGCACTGAGCAGAACAGGTCCTGGATCTGCTTTTGTTGCGCATTCTTGCCGTTGATGAGATATTTCGTCTTTCCACCCACGACAATTTGGCGAGCAATCGAGATTTCGCGGCAATTTTCATACCCCATCGGGCACTGGCTCTTCTTGCTGTTGTCGAAGTTGATAGTCACCGTGGCTTTCGTAACTCCAGCTTGGCCACTTTTGTAAACCAGATCTTGAAGAGATTGCGCGCGAACCTAACGCATCAAAACAAATTGTAAAATCCGCTTAATAAATTAACTGCAATTGCTTACCTCAGTGAGATTCGCGATTCCAAGAACAAAACAGATGGAATCAAGGATGTTTGACTTGCCGGTGCCGTTCAAGCCGGTGATAGCGTTGAATTCCGGATCAAAACCTTCTACCTCGGTTCTGCGGCCATATGATTTGAATCCGTCGAGCACGATCGACTTGATATACATGGCTTGAGTGTGAATTTGCTTCTTTTGTGCTGATTAGTGAGTTTTTATGAGATTAGAGTCTTTTTTAGTTAAATTTAATATTGTTTATTTTTTCGATTGCTTCGGGTTTCAAACAAAATCCGTTGAAAGATGCGAATCGCAAACAATTATCGCGTGAGATGAGAACCGTGAAAGAATTAACGCATGAGATGCGAACCGCAGCTCTTCAAACAATAACAAAGAAAACGTGTGAAGTTCTTAACTGAAATGGATCCCGTTTTGAAGTCTAAGATCGTCTCTATTGACCTGCTGAAGTCGAGCAAGGCTTCTCCCATCATCGGTGAGTCCGTTAACATTGTTTTTGTGAAAATTTGTTAACAACTTTCGTCCGCAGCGAATCTTCAAAATGGACTGAAGACGGACAGCAAGGGAAAAGTCAATGCGATTGTTAAGCGAGTAGAAAACGAGAAGACGGGGACTAAATATGCACTCATCGCCACACCAGACAGCATTTACAAGAGCGACATCACAAACTCCGGCAGTGCCTTCGTAAACACATTTTTGGCCATACGCAACAAAAAAACGAACGAGATGAAGTTGATCCAGGTTCAGGAAGCGTCGTTCAAGCACACGCTGTATGACAGCAAGCGATCGGTGTTCGAAAACAACGTCGTCGATGCGAGAAAAGTGTTGCACAAAGAGTTCGGTGGAAAGAAAGCACTGGCTAGCTACGAAAGACTCAAACGAACTGCTCCCAACATCGAAGTCCTCGAAGAAACTTTGGAGCGTCAACTCGAAACAATCGACGACAAAATGTTCGAGAAAGACATTTTTGATCAATCGCAGGCTGAACGTGAAGTGTTGCGCAATTCTATCTTCCCAGATATCGACGTCAGCTCTGGAAGCTCTGTTCGAGATATTTTCAGCGCTCGCAAGCTTCTTGGAGCCGACATGGTCGAACATTTGGCTGAAGTTGCCATCAGCGTGCTTCAAACTGACCCCAAGGAACTGTCATTTGCCAACAAATACCTCAATGACTGTGTTCGTGCCCTCCAGATTACCAAAAAGCCCGACTCGAGTCAGAACATCGATCGCATATCGCTTTTTATTTACATGGACGCGTTGATAAGACTGCTCAACTGCCGCAAGAAAACTTTGGACTACGCCGATCTGTCATACATGTCTGACCAGGTGCAACGCGATGTGCGCAAGAAGTTCACCCAGAAAGACAACTCCTTCAACTCGAAGTTCACTCGCCAGAAGAGCATCATTTACTACATGATTCTTGCGCTGATCTCCACAGAGACTCTAGAAGTGCTGATCGACGACGTCCTCGACGGAGTGGACGTGAACAAGACCGAACTTTTGAAATACTCCGCAGTCATGGGCGTTAAAATCAAGAACAAGAACATTTTGTACATTCAAACGCCGAAACTCGATGGAGACCACAAGCTGTCGGTGGACATGCCGACGACCAGAAAGAAGCGCAGAATATAGACACATTTTAGTTTGAACGATTTATTGAAATAAACTTGAAATCAGATAAGTTAAAAGTCTTCGTCGTACTTGATTGGAATACCCTTTCGTCCCTGTTCGATCTTAGCCGGCTCGTTCTTGCCCAATGCTGGGTCAAGTCCCTGGAATGTCCGCTCATTGAACTTGCTGAACGAACTCAGCTCGGCGACGTGGCCCTTTCCCCTCTCAGCCATCGCACCCTCAAAGCTTCTGTCTTGCGACGCTGCCTCGTCTGCCTCAGATCTGTAGCCTCTGACTTTGCCCGTCACCAGCGATACGTCTGGCTCCAATGAACGCACCTCGTTAGACGACTTGTGCAGCTTTCCCTCTGGAAGAACCTCGCGGAAGTCGGTGCTGTACGTGTCAGGCACTTGGTGGTTCCAAGCGGGGTTTAACGCCATTTCCGCTTCGAAAACGGATATCAGCGGCTTGTAAAACTCCCTCGAGTTGTAAAGATTGTTCTCCGAACACCCGACAAGCACAAAGCAGTCAACGTCGCTGAAGTTCGCCAGCTTGGCCGGGTTGACTTTGCCGACTGAGAAAATGTAAGTCTTAACGTTGCGTTTGATCGCCAGCTCTTGAATGTGTTTGATGATGTCAAGATAGCCTTTCGTGGTCAGAGTAGCGACGACGATTCCCAGTGTCTGTGCATCCTTGCACTTCTCAACATAGTGACTTCGCCGCATCAAGAACTTGGTGTCCATCCCCTGGATTTCCCGCATGGTGTTCGCTTCGATATCAAACAAGAACCACTTCTTGCACTTTATGCTCATCGAGATGTTGAAGAACGACTGGTTGTCATGCCCGATGAAGACGCAGACGCAACTTTCCGTGTTCTGGTTGTTCTTAATCGACCAGCACAGGATGTCAG